>OU015492.1:161704485-161906985 GCA_907164885.2 Dolomedes plantarius
ATATATATAATATATATAATATATATATATATATATATATATATATATATATATATATATATAATATATATAAATATATATAATATATATATATATATATATATATATATATATATATATAAATATATATAAATATATATATATATATATATATATATAAATATATAAATATATATATATATATATATATATATATATAAATATATATATATATATATATAAATAAATATATATATATATATATATATATATATATATATATATATATATATATATATATATATATATATATATATATATATATATAATGGAAAAAATATTTATATAACGGTAATCTTACAAAAAGTATTTGTCATATTAACTCAGCATGAGTGTGCAATTTGACACCAGTTGATTATAATGGAAAGGTGTTTATTTAAAAAAAATTATATATGTAGTAAAGTGACTGATTAAAAACAACAGGTAGCATTGATATTATAAATTGTATATATATATATAGTGACATGAGATTTATAATATCACTAAGGATATAATCTATAAGATTATTCTCTTTAAAAAGATATAAAGTGTTTAAAACAAAACACTTTATATAAACAATGTCAAGCAAAATATAAACTGTTAAAAATAACATTACAATTAAAATGTATTGTTGCTTTTTGTACATTTTAATATTTAACTATGGAAACTTTTTGATTTCATAAAAGAGTGAATTTTGCAGTTTTCAGACTACTTTTTGGGGAAAAGAGTTATACATTTTTCAACCCAGCCAACAACTCTTTGTTCATTGGGCCAATTTTCAAACTATTCAAGGGTCAATAGTTTGACATTTTGCTAATTTTCAGCAGACTGTTTACAATGGGGATTTCCCTTTTTGTATATTCAAAAAAGCATTTTTGAATACACTATTTTTATATAAATATACTTTAATATCCTATTTCATATATTCAAAATAGAATTTCGAATATACTATTTTTATATAAATATACTTTAATATCCTATTTTATATATTCAAAATAGAATTTCGAATATACTATTTTTATATAAATTATTTGTGGCTAAATACTAGAACTTAATAAACTGTTTAAAAAGGGGAAATTCTCTTTGTAAACGATCTACTGAAAATAGCAAAATGTCAAAACTAGTGACCCTTGGATAGTTTGACTGTTGGCCTGATGAACAAAGAGTTGCTGGCTGGGTTGAAAAATGCATAATAGCCCTAAATAAATTTAATGTAGGCTTACCTACAAAGTTGACTGTTGGGCCAACTGAATGCCTACTGTTGACCAACCTCGTGCCAACGGCCAAATCATTTAAATCCAACCGTTGGGCCAACAGAACGCCAACCGTTCCCTACAAATCAAACCGTTGGGCCAACAGAACGCCAACCGTTTCCCTACAAATCCACCGTTGGGCCAACAGAACGCCAACCGTTTCCCTACAAATCCCACCGTTGGGCCAACAGAACGCCAACGGCCAAATCCTGCAAATCCAATGGTTGGGCCAACTGAATGCCAACCGTTGGGCCAACTGAACGCCAACCATTGGGCCAACTGAACGCCAACCGTTGGGCCAACTGAACGCCAACCGTTGGGCCAACCTCGCGCCAACGGCCAAAAACCACCGTTGGCCAACCATGCCCGAAAGTGGTTGGCCAACGACTTGCCAACGGTTTTGTGTTACTTGGGTTATGTCTAACAAAGAAAGGAATGAATTTTAAGACAATATTCCATCCCATCTTATCAATTTTTCTTTAAAAAAAAAAGAAAGAACTTCGTGCCTTTTTAGGGTTTAAGTGGCTTTTTTTGAAAAATGAAAGGAAAGCGAAGAGTGTAAACTGATTCTTATAACCGGTGGATTGATTCTTTAAAGCGAAAATTTTGACATGGAAATAATGCATTTGTTTTTGTTTTCGCGATATTGATTCTTATAACCACTGATCACTATAAGCGGTGGTTACTGTACATACATACATACATATACATACATACATATATACACATCCACTGCTTGACAATTGCTAAGGAACAACTGGTTTTTTCAAACTAGCGTTCCCTACAGCAGACCAATGACAGTAAAATGAAATGCAGGGGGCGTAATAAGGAAGGACCTGTTACCTGTATAAAAGGCAGTGCACGAAAACTCTTTATTCATTCGAAAGTTCATGAAGTTGGGTGTCTGACGAAAATAGTGCCGTAGGTTGTTGGAAGTTTTTTCTTTGTAAATCTTTGTGGTGGAGCAATAATTAAGTGCAAATTGTCTGCAAGACATCATTTGAGTTCGTACGATCGTGGACAAGCAATTGGACAGCTCGAAGCAGGACAAAATGTCACTACTGTGGCCAGAGTACTGGGAGTGGCAAAAAGTGTCATATCGCGATTAAAAAAAGGTCTCTGAAGGTGGAAATGCTATACCAAAGCATGCCAGTGGTCGTGGAAGAAGCACCACACCTCAAGAGGATCGATATGTATCCCTAGTGACGAAAAGGAACAGACATCTCCCTCCTAGTCAGATAGCTGCAGACCTTGCAACTGCTACTGGTACAAATGTATCAGCCAGAACCATTTCTAGGCGATTAAATCAGGTTGGTTTGTATGCACGGAAGCCTGTTCAATGCATCCCCCTTCAACAACACCATCGTCGAGAAAGATTACGTTGGTGTAAGGAACATGTTGGTTGGGGTCAACAAGAGTGGTCCAGAGTGATGTTCTCTGACGAATCCCGTTTTACTGTGACAAGTGATTCTGGCCACCAGTTAGTGTGGAGAGAGAGGGGAACACGCTATGCACCACAGAATGTTCAGGAACGTCATCAGTATGGCCAAGGCGTGATGGTGTGGGCAGGCATTATGCACAATGGCAAAACACCGCTTCACATCTTTGAGCGAGGTATCAATACATCACAGCGGTATTGCAGAGAGATTATTCTGGATCATCTTCGTCTTTTTAGGGGTGCGGTAGGTCCAGATTTTCTGTTTATGGATGACAATGCGCGCCACACAGGACCGCTGAAGTATCGGACATACTAGAAAGTGAAAATTTTGAACGTATAACATGGCCTGCTTACTCTCCTGACCTAAATCCTATAGAGCAAGACTGGCATGCTCTTGGAAGATGTGTTTCTCAAAGACCTTGCCCTCCCCGAACTATGCAAGAACTAAAAATCACCTTGAGAGAGGAGTGGGACAATATCCCCCAAAAGGACTCCTCAATGCTTTAGTAGACAGCATGAAAAAAGATGCAAAATGTGCACTAGTGTCCAAGGAGGTCACACACCTTACTAAGGTACTCATAACTGTTTCATTCTGGCAGGAAGACCCATTTTTCATGGCTGTTTGGAAATGCTCCAAAGAGCATCTTTTCTGTTTTTCGTTTTCATCTTTTTCCATGTGGTGAAATCTGTACCATTTTGCATAATAAATAATGCACAGTCTGTATACTAAATATGCACTAAGTTTCATTTCTTCAATCAATGTCTATTATTAAATATTCCGAAAAATGTGACTGTTCCTTAGCAATTGTCAAGCAGTGTACATATATATATTGAGATTAGTTCTTTAAGAATTATACTACCTGCATTAGTTGATTTTGAAAATTCCTCATACAAATATCTGGTACAATAAAAAACTTACAAACATTTTTAAAAATTTAACTAAAAACGAATTCCATAACTCCAACTAGTATGATTATTTCAAGGACAAAAATACAGAAAGTCTGCAATATAAAATAATTAAATAGTTAAAAAAGCAAAGTATTGCTTACAACTTTTTTAACAGAAAATCCAACACAAAGAGCATTGTGAAAATTTTTTTAACTCAGAACAAAGCAGAATTAAGTGTTAAAGAACAAAAAACTGTTAATTTATAGGCTTGATATTTGTCATTATCTTCAAACTACATAATAATTAATATGATAAGTCAATGAGATTAATCTGACAAAAAGATCCTCTTTTTCTCTTTAAATATAATGCATTACTATAAGGTATACACCTTGTCACAATTGTACATAGTCAACAAAAATCTTGAAAAATAATAGCCAATAATACTTCAGTGTTAAGATTTTAAAAAGAAATTACCTTTAGAGGATAATCGGCATCAGACTTTGTACATTTATATAAACTGCAAGACATTCCATAATGGTATAATTCTTCACATCTACAATATATTAACACACATGAAATTATTATTGAAACTCATTTATTAAGATAATCTATATAAATAAAGTAACAGACGTATTTGTCGGGTCACGTGACCGTCACGTCTCCGGGTCTCACTCATCCAAAAGAAAATGGCCGACAAATACACAAATCGGTGTATTTTTTTTCTCATGAAAGTACATAAATGTTACATATTTGGAAAGAGCTTTGAAAACTGATAATTTTTTCTGCATACACTGAAAAAGGAACAATCATTCATTGAGTTTGAAAGTGAATCAGATGCAGTCCGATTACTTTATGAGAATTATAAAACAAAAAAAAGTGTTTCAAATCACTAAAAAAACAAAATCAGAGAATTATAAATGAATAATGCATTACATCTATCTTGAATGCAAATTCTAAGTGAAAAAACTATTAGACAATATTTCAACAGATATTTTACTAATATTACTATTTTACATTTATATAGCTCAAATAATAGATGCAGTTTATAGCTATTTACTATGCAATAAAATAAATGCTATAAAGTTACAAATAATTACTTTTTGTTTTATTTTTTCAAATTTATATATTCCAAACAGAGAGTATTTCGACTGAAGACCATACAACGTATTCTCAATAAAAACATTTTTAAAAATTTCTTAACATACTGCCTTAAAAAGACAAAATAAGATGCATTTTCTGGCTATTAGGTAAGTCTTAATATAAATTTTTACAGCTTTTCATAAATTGTAATTTTTAAGTGTAATTTTTTCCCTTTTACTTTTGTTATAAAATAAGTAATTATATTAATTCTAAATTTTATCTGTTTTTTAAGAAGAAACTATTACCAGGGTTCATCAGCATTTACGATTTCATTTAAAAAATTAGGGATTTTTTTTATCATTGCATAACTTTTTTGTTTTAATTTCAATTATCCTAAACATTAAATTTCTTTCTATTTATTTCTACTTTTATAATATGAGCATATAAAGCCATAATTAAGTACAAATAAAAAAATTTAAAGTTCAGCAGGAGCAAAGACTAGAAACTTAATGTAAAGAATGAATAAAATACAAATTAAGAAAATAATAAAGAAATGAGAGAATAAAATTAATATTAGCTGTTATTCCTTTCATTTAATCTTTATGTACTTTTCATTTCTTTCCTTAAACAACAAGGAAAGAACACATTAAATTTATTTCTTTTTTAACTTGTCGATAATTTATTAAATTTTTCAACTTAATTTTTTATTTTAAGATGTTATCATAATTACCGTAAAATCTCGACTATAATACACACCTGAGTATAATATGCATGCTTGTTTTTGCACGAAATTTTCAGAAAAATCTCAAATTTGATTATAATACGCACCCATAACTTTCCAATATTTTATTTAAAAATTGCACAAATATTTATTAACATAAATAAAATTTGTAATAAAAAGAAACAAAAACATCAAATTTGGTAGAAAAAAACTTAAATTGTTAATTCAAAAGAAACAATACTGTCAAATTATCAGTCTTAATCACTTTCACTAGAATACAGCTCATTTATTATTGTTGTGTCCATGTCATAATTATTGTTGCCGTCGTAATATATATCACCATCATCATCCTCAATTGACGATAACAACTATAAGTTCCGTTTGTTTAAAAGGATTACCTCCTTAGTAAATGGGTAGATGAATCACAGAGTGCAGATGTGCACACACCTGTGTTGCGACATTGTATTACAACAGCTGCTGTACGTTCGTTTATCCAATGTTTAAAACTATGGTTTTTTTTTTTACGTGAGTACAATACACACCCTCATTTTTTTGGACTAAAATGTGAAAAAAGAAGTGTGTGTTATACTCGAGATTTTACGGTAACTAAGATCTGTTAACAGACACTCAAATATATTTTATAAATACTCAGTGTATTTTATTACAGGAAGTCATTCACTCTCATAACTCATACACCATATGAATCCTAATTATTTATTAATATACATTCATTAGACCAGAGAGGTGAACATTGACTTGAAATTTTGCAACTATTTTGAATATTAAGAGAGGAGTGCATGGATAATTCTTCAGATTCCCAAATTCTTCCTATATATATATATATATATATATATATATATAAAATAAATTTCAAACCTTTTTAAAATTAAAACGCCAATCTAAATTCTTTTACCTTTTGGCAATAAAGCATTACCCCTCAAATGCAATCCGAAATAATCTATTAGTTTTTCCCCTAAGGCCACGCACGGAAAGAGTTATATAACCGTTATATAAGGTTGGAGAACTTTCCACCGATCACACCATAGCTAGGGTCACACGCTAGGGTCACATGTCCGTTTCTGGCCATTTAGAAGTTTCATAGACCCGTACTCGGGAAAGAAATTGTGTGATTCTGTAGTCTTTTGTCTGTTTGCTCACGGCCAGAAAACATGTAGTTTTCGCTCCTGTAAAATTTGTACGGGCGGGGCCGCATCCCCGTCCTATTCGCCATGCAATGTGTTTTGTGTGCCTAGGTGTAAGGCACGACCAATGTTGTAAGCTGTCAGTGAGTGATTCAAGAATAAACTAAGTTTAAGACGATGGAAGTACGTTCTTCACTCTGGACTCCCTGCCTCTGTTCTTCGACTGCATTTTATCTTTATGAGTTCTCCCCAGCAACCGGCCGCGACAGCTTTCTATTCTCTCTATTCGCCTGCCCTGGTCCGACGACTATTCCGCCATGACTACAAAACTGATGTTCCATCGCCACCAATACATATTATTATTACAAAGATGATTTCAACGGCCAAATTATATGTACGACTAGCTGAAAACCCACGCTTCGCTACGGAGTACATTCAAATTAAATACAATGGTCAACATATGCAATTTATACCAAAAAATAAATATATATATTTATAATAAATGCGATGATCAATGTATACAATTGATGTAAAATATATATCTATCTATATATATATATTTATAAAAAAATCGTAAGGGATATGAATATTTTTTTGGATAATATCCAATCGTCTGCTGCATTAGAAAGAGAAAAAAATATTTTTTTTGTCTATTTAGTTGTTACGCACGTGACGATAAATTTATTGAAAGTACCAGAAAAAGAAATCACGTGATCAGCATTTAATAAATTAAATTCTAAAAATTAATCTTTAAAAATTCACCAAAAATCAGGAAATGGGGGTAAAAATTCGAAAAAAATTTCATTTTGAAGGAATTTTTATGATCTTTCTCGTGATATAAATTTTATAACCCTCAATGTATTATTTTAAATGCAAACGTAAAAAAAGTTAAAAACAGCTTAAAAATTTAATTTTAAAAAATCTAAGAAGAATTTTTGAAAAATCTTTCTTAGTGCACCCCTACACTATTAGAAGAATCGCCATGCAAAATTTCAGCCCTTTAGGTCCAGCGGTTTGGTCTGTGCATTGTATGTCAGTCAGTCAGTCAGTGAATGAATGAGTCAGTTACAGAACTGTTTTATATATATAGACTATACCCCGAGTATACACCATCTATTGTTATCATTACATATATATATATATATATATATATATATATATATATATATATATATAGTCCATAGTAATTACACTTTAATTGCAATATCACATTCATCACAGGTTTCTGCAGCCACCAATACTACAATTTTAAAAACAGCATTGAGCACTGCAAACTAAACAAGCAATATAAAAACTGCCAATAAGGTGTATAATATTATTTGCTCTGACCTGAAGTAGCCTAGTGGTAGCACATAGTGGGGCTTCATGCTGGGGTTCTCGGTTCAAATCCCAACAAATGCCATTAAATACCTTCATGCTTAGGCCAGATATGGGCACATTAAATCTATAGACTGTTAAGTCCTTCCAAAAGGTTGGTGGGTATAAGAAGGTACGAGTCCTCCAAGGAATGCACTCGATCAAAAATGAAGTGGCACCAAGGGAGCAATGTTGTCTCACCTGTATGGTGCTCCCTAATAAAAAGTAGTCAACAATTTTTGTGATTCTGTGCAAATGTCTTGGACAAAGCGCCTCTGCATTAATCAAAAGGAAAATATAATTTGTTTCTGGAAAAAAGTGAGGATATATTTTAAAATATACAAAATTAAACTGGCTTAAACAGGAAAAGTGTAAGCATGGGTACATTTAGATATACGTGCTAAGCAGTTAAATAGAAGCACTGTTTGCTCCATGATTTTCCTTTCTGGCATATGGTATACTGAAAGAAGTTCATACCCCATATGCAGGAGGAATAACCATCTGCTGTTATACATTACAGGGGATTATTAAATAACTCTTTTATTAATGAAATGAGAACCATAGATTTTAACAGCTAATTTCCAGTAATTAATTACATTTACACAATGTGCATTAAAAATCCTATAAAATTACAACCACAACTGCAAAGTAAACCTTACAATCATAATTTTCAAATACAAGGGAAAGTCCGAAAATAAGTTTTCCCTCGCGACTGTGGACATAGGTGTGTATGAAAGGCAAAAAACATAATGAGACACTAAAGATAAGACATAACTTTATTTTTCCACATAAGTACCAAGTATGTTGAGACATTTGTCATACCACTTTATAGGCTTCAAAAACCCCTCCAGGAAAAAATCAGGGCTCTGCATACGGAAGAAGCGTTTAACGGCTTGTGCGACTTCAGTATTGCTTTCAAAACAGGAAACAAATGGAAGTCCCTGGTTGCAAGATCAGGACTGTATGGCGGTGGTCAAGGCGCTCCCAACCAAGAGTTGCAATATGGTTTTGCGTTGCTGTCGCCGAGTGGGGTCTAGCATTTTCATCCCACGACAGAACACCAGATGTGAGAAGGCCAGGCCACTTTACCCGAATAGCCTCCTTCAATTTCAACAGGGTGTGACAGTACCACGTCGCATTGATGGTTCCAACCTCCAAAAAGTCCAGCAACAAAACTGTTTTAAAGAAGAATCTCGGCAGAAGGCGCTTTCGAAGCAATGCTCAAGTCACACAAGCCGTTAAACGCTTCTTTCGTATGCAGAGCCCCGATTTTTTCCTGGAGGGTGTTTTGAAGCTTATAAAGCGGTATGACAAATGTCTCAACGTACTTGGTACTTATGTGGAAAAATAAAGTCTTATCTTTAATGTCTCATGATATTTTTTGTCTTTCATACACACCTCTTATTTACGGACTCTCCCTCGTATTCAGAATAGCTCTATATCATGGTTCAGTATAAAAAAAATTCTTTTACAGCAAATACATAATTTAATTTTCCTTATGTAATGTATGTAAATAATAAAAGACAATGAAAAATAGATCTTACTTGGTGCATATGCTATTTCCACAAAGTGGGCATACAAAAATATTTGATTCTTCAGTAACTCTAAAAATCATTGTACAATCCGGACTTGGGCAAAAACTAACATCACTTCGGCTTGCAACGAAAGAACGCAAAAATCGATCAAATATGACTTTTTGAAGTGGTTTTTTCTTATTTATAGCCCAAAATATATCAACCAAAACGATAGGACCTTGGCAAACCTAAATTAAATAAATATTACTTTTCTCACATACTGTAATCATACCACATAGAAATCAAGAACAAAATAGATTAAATATTTTGATGCAGTTAGAGTGTAGGTGACTGAGTTTTCATTTCTTACACATAAATTTTTAACTAATCAAACACAATTTTGATAACATCCAATAGAAAATTATACAGAACAAAAAATATTCTTCAAAAAGACTAAAAATGTATAATAATAAATATTGCAAAGAAAATACCAAAAGAAATACAGTGGAATCTCGATCGATCATTTTCCTGTATGTATCGTTTATTTCACCCAGTTCCAATGATCATATTGGTTTGTTATGTTCCCGATCTATCATTCAGTTCAATCGGTTCCTTGAAAAACGATGCATCGAGATTCCACTGTCTATAGAATTTTAAACTACAACAACTACTTACAATTATTTCCAATAAAATTTATAATAAATAAAATGAAAACCTACATTCAAACACTGAAATATACTATAACAATCATATCAATGCAGTAAAAAAATTATTTGAACTGTTAAAGTATGCATAGAGTCTTACTTCACAGTTCAATGGGATATCGTCAGAGTTTTGGAATAAATGTAAAAGACATTCAGTACAGTATACATCTCCACAATATTCTAAGCGATGTTTTTCTTCTGATACTTCATCACTACATATAGGACACATTTCCCCATGAACATCAGAGCCAGCAGTCTCCATACTTTTTTTAATATCTTCTATAATAGATTCACACTAGAAAGAAATAAAGGCATGAACTATTTATAATCATAGTACTCCAAAACTAGCTTTCTGTTAATTTGTCGATGTCTATATAAGCTTCCAATGAGACTGAAAAGATAAAATACATAGTTTCATGTTATACATAAAATCATAATTTCAAGTCCCTAATTTACAAATGGGGAAGCTTTTTTTTCTCAAAAGGAACTAAAAAATAATAATATTTGATATTACTATAACCAAGGAACTTTATACACCATGACAATAACTAAAATATGTTATATAGTTTCTTCTGTCCACCTACAGGTGACCATACTCAATCTTGGTCAGTCTCAAAAGTTTTCATAAGAATGAGTTAATCATGAGACATTCATACTAAGAACTGGAAACAAATCGCAAAACAAAATACAAGAAAGAAACTGTTTTACATCACTAACTTTTTCAACAAATTTACATGGGATTCTGCTCTCTAGTTCCTAAACAATAAGAGAGACCAATAGCATCTTAAGAATTGGAAGCTTGAATTAAAACTTATGCTAAAGCTCATGTTATGATAAAAACACTATAACTTTGATACATCTGTCAAATATTATAGCACAAACAACCTTATAAACTTTGTTTCAAAGGTGAATGCCATTAATAATACTCTACATTTGTCAATGTTAAATAAAGAGCTAATGAAGGTCATGGTTATCTGTGACCGTCAGAAGCTATAAGAGTATGATAATAAGTGAGAGTTATCAGAAGTTATTAAAGACTGTATAAGTAATAAATATAAATTTTGATGATACATTATTAAACACTGCATAACAGAGAGTGATAATCACAGTCATTACAGTTTTAACATTTTTATATCAGCAGAGCATCTATTTTCTTCTAAGCAAAAACTAAAAATATCAGACTAATTAAATTTTAAGAGTATTTTCTAAGGCTGTAAAAAAAAAAAATTTTTTAAGGTATGTTTAATCTATGTAATATAACTCTAAATATGACTGTTGAGCCTAAAAAATAATGAATCAGTATGATATATATACACTGGTGAAATAAATTAAGAGAATTTGCATATTTTATTGAATTTCATGAAAAGAACTGAACTAAATGTAAAATCACTGCTTCTAGACAAAAATGCAAATCTTGTACGTCAAATACGTAAGCGTACACGTGTGTGCAGGCAGAGCCAGTAGAGAAACAGGCTTTATGAGCGTGCGTAAGATAAGACGCATTTCGTTTGCTAGCACACCTCAGCGAATTTCTTGGTGTTATTTTGCAGCAATCGGTTAATTTCAAATTGTAACAGTAAAAATGAGTAACCACCAACATTTAGATGATGGAATGAGGTGGCGAATTGTGGGGAGGCTAGAAGCAGGCCAATCTCAAGTCCAAATTTGTAGAGAGTTCAATTTAACGCCCAGCGTCGTGTGTAACTTATGGAAACAGTTCCAGGATACCGGATCCATTGAGAGAAAGCCTGAACAAGGTCATCCAAGAGCCACAACGGCCAGAGAATATCACCATTTGTCGATTATAGCGAGGCGTAACAGGAGTGCTACAGTTTCTAAGCTCTCTCGTGACTTGTATGCAGCCACAGGAACCCGTGTAACAAGGGTGACTGTTTCCAAAAGACTTCATGAGAGAGGGTTGTTTGCAAGAAGACCTACTGTTTGCGTCCCGCTCACTTCTATGAACAGGAGAATCCGTTTATCATGGTGAAAAGAGCATAGAGATTGGAGTATAAATCAATGAGCGACCGTTCTCTTCACTGATGAGTCCCAGTTCAGCTTAAACACCGATTCTCGCCGTACGTTCATATGGAGAGAACCAAGGACCTGCTACCTACCCTCCAATGTCCACGAAATCAACCATTATGAGGGAGGAGGTTTAATGGTCTGGGCAGGCATCATGTTGGATGGCCGCACACCTCTCCATGTCTTTGAAAGAGGCACTGTGACTGGTGTGAGGTATAGGGATGAGGTCTTGGAGCCCTATCTTCGCCTTTTCAGGGGTGCAGTTGGCCCTGAGTTCATTTTAATGGATGATAACGCGAGGCCACATAGAGCTCATCTGGTCGACGAATTTCTAGAGAGTGAGTATATTCGTCTGATGGATTGGCCAGCCAGATCTCCAGACCTTAACCCTATAGAGCATGTCTGGGACGCTCTGGGGAGGGCAATTGCAACTCACAACCCCCCTCCGAGAACCATCCAGGGAATGAAATCAGCGTTGCTGAACAAGTGGGACCAATTGCCACAGGAAATGATAAACTCCCTTATTTCAAGTATGAAATCACACTGCGAGACCTGTATATCTGTAAGAGGGGACCATACCCCCTATTAACCCAATTTTTTGTTTATTCTGCAACCGCTATTTCATACCTTCCGACTCCAACGAGTGTTACGCATGATCATACGTGTGTATTACAATTATTGAATGGTTATTTGTTCTGTATTGTATCAATGTATGTACATATCAAATTTCATTAAAATCAGTACGGTAGTTCTAGAGATAATCGACCAAGTCTGCAAATTCTATTAATTTCTTACACCAGTGTGTGTATATATATATATATATATATATAGATAGATAGATAGATAGATAGATATATACAGTGCTAGATTTCTAGACATATAGATGCCGGAACGGTAACCTTCATGGGTGTGTGGGGGGTATTCAAAATTATTGATAAAGAGAGGTACCGGAATGCCGTTCTGGCATGTTCCGTCTCAAATCTAGCCCTGGATATATATATATACAGACGCGATGGCCCAGTTGGCAAAGGCAGCGAGCCAGTGATCTAAACATCTCTGGTTCGATGCTGGTAGCTGACAAATCCACCACCGTGTTCACCGTGTTGTGGCTGGGGCACATAAAATGTCACGGCTGCAATGTCCTCCAAGTTCTCAAATTTACCTTTGGAAGTGTTCTGGTCTCGTCACTTGACTCGGTTCAAAATTACGGGACCGGCCCATAGGGAGGTAATGCTAGTCTACTTACACGGTGCTCCCAGAAAAATGGCCAGCAAAACCACTGTGTCATACGGTGGTAAGGATAATCTCAATGAAACCATGTGCCGCATTAGGAAAGAAAATATGATATATATGATAAGAATTGACTTAGCTACATATTCTTAATAAGAGAGCGACAAAGAGGGAAGCTTCTCATTTTCAGGAATAATCTATCAAAGTGAAACACACACCTGTGGTAACATAACTCACTTCAGTAGAATTTGTACATCTATTAATCTATAACTCAAATTGATTATAGAAATATGAAAATTCATTTAATAGAAATCACTTTGAATGGTAAAAAAATTATCATATTGAAAGAGTTAAAAAGAAATGAACTACTATTTAGTCTACTATAAAATGGAAATTTTAAAAATCCAAGTTAATTAGATAGCAAATACTACACAGGAAACATGATTTTTTAAATGTATCAACTTAGCATTTTTCCTAAAAATGTTCCAGAGACACAACACTCTGCTTAATTTTCTATAATAGTATATGCACTGAAACCTATTTTGATTGTAAAATAATAAGCTTTACCTTATTTTTCTCATCAATTCTATTCTAGCTCAGCATTTTGCGCCTACACACTTTATTGAAAAATATCAAATTTAGTTTTAAAAACTGTAGATCTATTTTTAAAGCTGGTATCACATTTAACAATATATATTACATAAAATATTTGTCTTATTTGTAATATTTAATTTAATATGTAAATTCTAGCTAAATTGAATGAACTGAGCAATAATCTTGTCACAAGTAAAAGAAAAGGACTCTTCTTTAAAACTTGCCTTTTTAAAGTTCGCTTTCGTGAACAAGGACCCAGACTTTTTTATTATTAGGGGATACATTATAAATATATTTAAATATATTAAGGTTGAGAACCAAACATATACTGAAAACGGTGCTGTTTCTAAAGCTAAATTTTTATAATATACATTTATTTACAGTCAATTACAGTAATTTAATATCATTTTAAGATTTTGTATTATCTAGAATTTTTTAATATACTATAACTGAATTTGTACTGTAGTCCTACAAATATTTTAATCTAAACTCATCAAGAATTTTTAGAAATTTTTACAGTAGAACAAACAGCATTATTTATGCAATTTAATAGGTAAGAACAAAGGTAAACAAAAACATGAGTTTACCTTTTTCTGCACCTAATAACAGCATTAAAATTGCATTTTCTCAAGTTAACCCTTGGGAACACACAATATACCAACTGTTCTTAGAACTCACGTAAATCCCAGTGTACATCCTTTTTTTTTAACTCCACCTTCAATTACCCTACTACCAACCTTTCCTCAGTCTAATGGTAATTTTCCTTGAGAAAACATCAACATTTGGTCATCTAATTATATTATTCCATGAAATTATAGATTAGCATACAAAGTGCACCTTCTGTGTCATCATGTAAGTAATACAAATTAATAACATAACTCATTTTCTATTACATGTACTTATTTTAATTTTTACATATATTTTTTATTATTTCATAACTTTTTTCTACTATTTTATAAATGGTCGAAAAATTTCTGAATTTTTTCCTTTTCTCAAAGGCAAATTTCGAAAGATATTGTAAGTGATACTTCACAAGTTGAAAATATGGCAGTTTAAAGCATGTTGTTTCTCTTGGGAGAAAAAAAAGGCAGCAAAGTAAATTTGCATGAAATCTGGACTAACGATGGGACGGGAATCGAAATTTTCAGAGTGGTAATGGGTTTGAATAGGTTTTATTTTCTCCTTTTATGTTTGAGATTAGACGATAAGATAACTCAAAAGTGAACAGAGAAAAGTGGATACAATTGCCTCAGTAAGGAAGTTTTTTGATCAATTTGTGAAGAATTGTAAAGTTATATTCTCCTAGAGAAGAGATTACCATTGACGAAAAGCTTCAGCTATTTAGAGGAAGATGCTCTTTCATCCAATATATTCCTAATAAGCTAGCAAAATATGGGATGAAAATGTTTGCCATAGTAGATGTGAGACTATTTTTCTCAGTGATTTGGAGATATATTGTGGTAATCAACCTCCAGAACCATACGCAGCATCAAACAAACCCTATGATATCGTCCAGCGCTGAGTTGAGCACTTGAAACATTCTAATCAGAACCTAACCACAGATATTATATCTAAAGACTGTATCATTTGTTTTAATAAACATTGTAAATTTGAATTGATTTTTCCCCAAACGAAATAGCTTTCACATATTCTAAAATGATAAAATTGACCCAAACACAAGTTAGTGTATAGAGTGTACCGTCTATGTTGTGGCAGAATTCTAAGGAACCCGTGTCCCCAAGGGTTAATTACTCCTTATTTGACACTGATATTAATCAGAACAAGTATTGAATCTTCTACCTAACACCATTACAAATTTGTCTGGTATAAATTTAAGTTTCAGAAATCTTCATTAAAAACAAAATTATGACAAGATATTTGGAGCGAACTAATCTGTTATATAAAATTTATTTAATAGGCCCACAGTTCGCATCTTTTTGACTTTAGCATAAGACATAGTGAGCCTTTAACGAAAGAGCACTGACAAATTATGAAATCTTTTAAAATTTTTGAAATCTCATGCCTCAGACAGCAATCTTAATACTTAATAGGTTTGCTTTTAATAATTATTTCTCAAACAGGGTGCCCAATAAAAGAATCTTACTTGGGGGCCCCCTTTATTACTTTAGTTTTATAAGAAAAATTACCACACACAAAAATTCGTATCATAGACAAATATTTTCTTAATTAATAAGCATGCAATTAGCTTCTTATTTCCCTTATACTTCATTTTTGTTGGAAAAATTATTTGCCATTTTACTATTTACAATGCATTTAAAACTATATTTAGTGACAAATAATTAGCTTTTCTTAATTTGGTATTCATTTATTCATTAATTGACACTAAAATGAAACTGACCTTAGAAATGGATACTGAATTTCCTTGGACTGTTAACACTTGTCTATGCTTAATAAATTTGATGTCTGAAACATTACATTCTTCTTTTAGCTGCTGGAGATCATAACCATATTTCTTCAACAATCCTTTAAAAATACTTTTACCAGAATCTATTTTCAAACTTATATCTTTACAATCATCATTTTCTAGGTTTATGAGAAATTCATTAATGCAAATTTTTATGATATTAATAGAAGAGTCTTTACCAAATACTGTTATCGTTTTATTGTAGTCACTTAGAAGTATGAAACAATCTTTATGATTCATTCTAAGTTTTTCCATCATTTCTTTTCCTAAATTAGTAAATAGTTTTTCTTTATTAGAATTCTCAGGAAAAGTTATTTTTTCTCCACTTACAATTCCATGAATGAATCTTCTAGCATCAGTAATATCAGAAATATTATTACTCATAATTTTTATTTCTACTGAATCAGTCCATTTAGGGATAGCATTAATACTTAATTCATTACCAGCTGGTTGGTCTCTTTTGAAAAATTGAAGAGCTTCTTCAATTTCATCCTTCACAACAGAAAATATTTCCGATTTACAATATAAGTATGTTTGCAAGTCTGGCTTTAATATAAACCCACCCAAAAAATGTGAAACATTCTTACGACTCTTTAATACATTTACAGCAGTTTCACCATCATGAGAATTTTTTATAAATACAGTAGCATTCCAAGTAAAGTCTTTTGCAGTTGGTCTTTTTAAGTACACTTCTATATTCTCTTTAAATGTAAATTCTGCAAATAATTCCAAGATATTCCTTTTTATTGATTCAATTTCTTCCTGAGTTGACTCATAAGGTTTTTTTCTAGCTATAATACATTTTGTTATCTTTATATTTGATGGTAACAGTGATGAAGCTACTAACTCGAATGTCTTCCTGTCTGTATTCAAAGGTAAATCAGTAATACGGATATCACCAGTTTTTTTATTCAGTGACACACGTGCTAAAACATCATTATAAGTAACTGTGGAAGGTAATAAAAATGGAGATACCTGTTGATCAAGAGAAATATAAGCTACTCCTGTACATGGCCGGCGATAAAAACTTATCACTACTTTATACAAATGATCTTTTCCTCTAAGTAAAGGTTTATGAATACTTTGTAAAGAAAAATCATTTTCATTTTTGTAAGTATCCAATGCTTTTTTTGCTTCTGCTGGAGTTTTAAATGTCACCTTAAAATATTTCTTCCATTCACGTGTTTCAGTAATAATACCACACAATGCAAGTTTTTCTATAACATGTTCAATACTTTGTTGCTCTTTCAAAATAACTTTAATGTCTCTAAATTCACCTGGCAATATAACATCATGAATAAATCCTGCAGCTGCTAGAATGGCAGTAAACGGTCTATCTTCAAATAAACATAAATCTTTTTCCTCACGACATAAAGCTTCCTGGGCATCATTTATAATGGGAAAAACTACAGAGTATATATCATCATGTTTACTGCTCAAACCGAATACTCTGACAATACCATTTGAAACATCAGTATCAATTTCAACTAAATCAGAATTTGTAAACTCTCTTATTTTTCTTATAAGATCTAGTCGTTTCACACCTTTTTTCCCAATGAAGTTGTTAATGATAATTTTCTCTCCTAAAGGACTAAAAATGTATGGGACGATCTCAAATCTAGTCAAGTTTTTAACAGCCATTAAATCTATTGGTAAATTATGCAAATTAACAGCATCTAAAATCATCTCTTCAGTAACTGGACTGACATTGATCATAAATGTTTGTGAAGTTTTAAGAATTGAGTCATAAATTATGAACTGTGGTGTTGACTGCTCAAATGAACACATTGAAGATGAAGGGTGAATCATTAATCTATCAGGAAAATTTAAACACTTGTAACCAAATTTTCGATGCCCGGAAAACACTGATAAATTCTGAGAAAAACTGTAAAATATAGTTTTGATCAAAGTATCATATGTTGTCTCAGAATTAAATTTTAGACTTACTTTAAAATGCAAGTCTTTCTGAAGAATTAGAATTATTTCACTCACCAGTTCATGAACAGTACGCATTGATCGAGCATTAATACAATTACTGACACACCACTGTGATTTTAAATTTTTAGGCAAATCAGCCCATTCTTTATACACTTCTAAATATGAAATGAAATCACTTTCTGATTCACAGAAGCGCCTTTTCTTTATATCAGCTTCATCTTTATTTTCAGAGTTGCGGAAAAATATGTTATGAGACATAGTAATTAAAGCTGCAACAACCACACAATCATACCCAATATTGTAATCAAAGCCTTGAAAAATTAAATGGCATAGTCGTGGCTCAAAAGGTAAAACAGCCATTCTATTACCAAGATCTGTCAGAGCAGACAAATTCTCATCAACTGCTTTCAAATATAGAAGTTGATCCATAGCTGAAGTCAACTGTTGTCTTGGCGGTGACTGCAAAAAATCAAACTGAAGAGGATTCCTTATACCCATTTTCATTAATTTCATTAAAGCTTGACCTAAATTGATTCGTAAAATTTCTGGATCCGTATTTTTTGCCATATTGTCATAATTTTTTTTACTAAACAAGTGGTAACATTTGCCATTTTGTGTTCGACCAGCTCTACCCCTACGCTGCTCAGCAGAGCTTTTACTTACAAAACCAACAGATAAAACATTCATATTTCGAACTGCATCATACTGTGACTCTTTCACTAGACCACAATCAATGACATATTTTATACCAGGTATTGTGATAGAAGTCTCGGCACAATTTGTAGCAAAAATTACTTTTCGCACTCCACTTGGAGTTTTCTCAAACACTTTTTGCTGTTCCTCAGAGTTCATTTTACCATGCAAATAAAAAATTTTAACTTTATTTTCTTCCCTTCGTCCTCTCAATTTTTCTGAAAACCTTTCAAAAGCTTTTTCAGTTTCAAGTGGAGTTGTCAAAAATGATAGAACATCCCCTGGATCTTCAGTTAATATATCAAAAACTTTGTCAATTGTCTTACTAAAATAATCCCAATCTGGAGTAACATCGTGATCTAACCATACATCATCTACTGGGAAGGTTCTTCCAGATATCTGCAAGACAGAACTATCAGTCAGAGTAAAATAATCTCGGAAAATAGATGTATCAATAGTTGCAGAAGTAATCACAATTTTCAAGTGTGGATATTTTGGGAGATAATGCTTGATCATGCCTATTAAGATATCAGTATAAATAGTTCTTTCATGTGCTTCATCAATAATGATACAAGATACACTATTCAAATCTTCACTGAGCAACATTTTAAGCATAGTATAGTCAGTAACATAAACTATTTTCGTATTTACTGACAATTTGTTGGACATATTGACTTGGTAGCCAACTACATCACCCAATCTGCAGCCTACTTGAGAACTCACATATTTGGCAAGAGAAATTGCAGCTATCTTCCTTGGTTGAGTACATATTATTTTACCATTATTACAAGTATTCTTATCTCGCCATATATATTGGGTTAATTGGGTACTTTTTCCAGATCCTGTTTCAGCACGAATAATTATTACTTGATGATTTCTGACTCCTTTCAGTATAATATCTCTTTTTGCATATATAGGAAGAGCTGAGGAAAAACAGTTGCATTCCCTTGTAAAGTCACAAAACAGTTCTTTTAGCTTTAGTTCTAAATCATCTGAACGATATAAACTATTCATAATATTAATTGTCATGATAGAGAAGTTGATAAAAGTTTCTTTTTGTTCTTTAAATTCTTTAAGCTTATCAATAATAGCTTCTGATACTCCATGCATTTCTGCTATGCCATGAGGCTTTATTTCATTCATGATACTTTCATGTTTCTTCAAGAACTTCTCCTTTTTCTTTTCAATAATCTGTACATACTCATCTATTTTCTTCTTTCTTAAATCTTCAGAACTGGTCATGATAGTTCCATCTAAATTAACCGAATCTTTACCCTCTTTAACAAGTTTTACGAATTTAGGAGCATCTGGATCATTCATTTGATTTTTCAAGAGTATCTTCTTAACTTTTTGAGCTTTTTTTAAGCTTTTAAAGTCAACCAAAAGAAAGCCATCTAATATACTTCCTTCCCAATGGATTGAAAATTCTGTAGTCTTCCATTCATTTTCAAAAATATTTTTCCAATATTCAACATTACCTAAATATGTACTTACAAATATACTTAATGAAGCAACATTACCTGAATTTATAACTTTGTCCCCTTGAAAACTTGGTATCATATTCTCAGGGGTACTTGATTTATTCATATTTTTATTTGATGATAAACTGTTTTTGGTGTTTTTCTCTTTCTTGGCTACAATTTCAATTAGCTCTGACTTATATGCAATATGAAGTGGATTTCCACCTAAATAGTAGCCTTTAAGAGAACTCCTAGCTTTCTCACAAACACTTTGATCCTTAAATACTATTTTAGCACTCGAGTCAGTTACATTTATCTTACAATTAAAACTGCTTAATTTCTCAGACAAGGAATTTTTAATTTGTTTATAATTTAGTTTAGGAAGATTTGTAATAACTAATGTGTGCTGCATGTCATTTTTAGCATTACGATCAGGAAGTGTCATCATAATATTATCAAAAAATACGTGTTTATCAGCAGCAATAGTGAGGGAATCTCTTGTTCCCTTTCTGCATATTAAATTTACAAATATGTGATGTTGATAACGCATATCAAGTAAAAATTGACTGAAATCTGAATCACTTGATATCAGTACAACAGCAGAATTGGTCATACGATAGTTAAGTTGAAACTTCTGCAAAAGCCCCTGAATTTTTTTGTCTGCAGCATTTTTATTCGCTGAGCTAATATGAATAAGAGTTATGCCTGCTTCTTCTAACTCTCTTACAATAACAGAACTTAATTTCCAAGAATCACAAGCTGCAGTAAATTGAACTTCAGTTCGTCCTTCATAAAATGTATCTCGTACATACCTTGCAAAGTCAACTGCTGACTTCTTTGAAGGCACTGCACAATTCTCAATGTCCCAAAACACAGAAATAAAAGCCTCATTGGTGATATTTGGTTTAAATATATTTAATCTCGATTCCTTATTTAAGATACTAGAACCAACAGAAAATTCACTTGTAACTTCACTTTCTAAACTCTCATCTGATGAATCGGAATCGGTTTCATCACCAGAAAAAATATCAGTTGTAGTACTGACTGACTGATAAGGCTCATTTGAAAGGTCTATTAAATCATAGTTAATGGAAGGTTGCAAAACAGAAGCATCATCATCCGAAAAATCTATTAGATTAGCAACATTATTAACAGAAATATCAGATATGATAGATCCATCATCTTCATCGTCAAATTGGATTAAATCTAAACTCTTTTCAGATGCAGCAGTTCCACACTGAAAGGCGAATAATGGGGTAGCATTGCTATTACCTGACTTTTTATTTTTCATTTTAAAATTACATACTATCTTCTTTTTCTTCTTCAAAGAAGTTTTTGGTTTTTTTTTCAGAACTAGAGCTACTTTTTGAATCAGGTTTTTTCTTCTTATATTTGATTAGTGGAGTAGAAGTACTTTTCCCAATAGGAATACTCAATTTTGGATTCTGAAAACTGGTATTAGTTTCAGTCTGCTTGTTATGAGGAAATTGCACCAGGAAATTTTGTTGATTGTTGTTTGTAGTTGGTTTACACATTACAGGAGTTTGATTAGTAGCATAGTACTTCTGGAAATTAATACCTTTATGAATATCTCTATGACACTGATTATTCAGTCTTGTACTCTGTATATTTTGAGGGAACACTGGACTTCTGGAATCTCCTTGAGGTCTTGTGAATCTGGAATTTCCTTGAGGTACTGTGAATCTGGAATTTTCTTGAGGTCTTGTAAATCTGGAATTTCCTTGAGGTCTTGTAAATCTGGAATTTCCTTGAGGTCTTGTGAATCTTGAACTTTCATAAACAAATCCTGGCTGCTGGGATTGAGGAGACATTGACATCAACTGAGGAGACACAAACTGTGATGCAGAAGGCAAATTTTGTTTACCTTTATTGAAAGATGGAGAAATTGTATTTGAAATACTTCCAGGCATGAAATTTTTCTTCTGCATATGGAAAGTATGAGAATTTCTATGTTGTCTGTCAACATCATTCTTGCATGTTTGAGCATTATCAGGGCTGTTTCCTTTGATAGGTTTGGGATTATTATTTTTAGATGAACTAGGATCAGAAAAATTAGAAGGTTTTGAGCTGGCTTTACACTGAAATAAGACAACTTTCTCTGAAGCTAAAGGGGATAGGGCAGGAGAACTCTTATAATTCTTTTTCTTATATTCCTCTTTCTGTGATTTGTCCTTATCTTCATGCTTTTTTCTAACAGATTCATTAGACTTCTTAGTCGGTTTTGGGTGTTCCTTCTGGACTGGTTTTGGATGTTCCTTCTTAATTGGTATTGGATGTTCCTTCTTAATTGGTTTTGGGTGTTCCTTCCTTGAAGACATACCTATAAATATTATACAAATTTTAACTAATGATTAATTTTTAAGCAAAGCAACATTAGAATTATTTTTATAAAACAAACTTTACAATAAATGCCCATTACAAGTATACTTAATTTTAGAAAATGAAAAATCACAACTGTTTTCTTAATCAGTCAATGTCCCAAATACATAAAGCTTGATTCCTGCATATGTTACTTTTAGTCATGGGTAAGAATTGAATGGACAGAGAAACTGATGCTTAAATTAAAAATCTGAAATCAAAACACTACCCTAATCATCAAACTACTCCAAAAACACATTATTCGTCAAACACAAATATCTGCTAGTAAAATATAAACTAAATGTTACTTATGAAATACTCTTAAAAACTGATAAAATCTCGAGACTGAGTTTCAATCTTGACACTATATCATATTTATAATTTGGTAATTTTAATTTAGAATATAGTTCTTTTAATTTAGTATATACAGTTGATTCCAGTTAATTAGACCACTGGTTAACCGGACCAGCCGCTTATTCGGACAAAACCCATCTTGTAACATAAGGTATGTTCGTTTAATCAGACCAGCCATTTATTAGGACCAAAATGATCATGTCCCAATGTGGTCCAATTAACCAGAATCAACTGCAGTTCTTTAAAGATAGATACCATCATATTTCTTAAGATTTTAATATCTGACATTTATATCAATCAATGAAACAAATTTATTTCTCAAGCTATACTTCTATAACCTCTAAATACACATGTAAGACAGAATTGATGTAAATAAATAAAAGTGCTTCCTGATTCTTGGTCAGAGATACCTTCTGTCTTGAAACAACACAATTCTGATTTACCAAATATAAGATGAGAGGCTTGCAATTTCAGTTAGTTATACCTAGTTTTAATATTTTCTAAACATAAATTAATCTCTTTTCATAAGGGCTATAAAATTTGCCATGTAGCATAAAATTAATTTTTTATGCTACATTATATATAGTGTTCATAATGGTAATCCTAAACTATATTAAAATTTAATAAAATGGCACTTATTGAGCTCATAGCAGGCATTAATACAGTGCACAATATCTTGCACTTAAAACAATGTGAAACCCTTGTTATAATTAATAAATATTGCATGCTGATTTATAGGTACATAAATCATTTAGATATAATTACAAATAATTAATATAAGCAAAATCATTTCAATATGAATTGTAATTACATAGCCATCTAGGTGTTTTTACACACATTTCCCATACAAATGTAAAGCATATATTTTTTCATAGCTAAAATCAGAAAATATTTTAAATTTCAGCAAGAAATCATACACTGATATGAATATAAAACAAAAATATAACCCTTTACATACTAATTTCCAACATTACAATGTTGTTATATTTCAAACCACTTCCGTGGTGCAAGGTACCTGCCCTACGGAAGGTAACTACTGTATAACACTTTTTAAACTACTGTGTAACACTTTTTAACCTAAATCCTGGCATAATTGTATAGTATCAAAAATATTTGCAATAATAGAAATGATTTTTTGGAAGTATGCAATATTTTCAAGGAAAATCTATACAAGAATTATTTTCCTAGTAACTTCGGAAATTTAAAATTATTTAAAAAAAATGGTATTTAGAGTCGGGCATATTTTAAGATTTGAGAAATGCCCTACCAGATAAAATTGGGTTGTCCTTTATCCTTTTCTCTATTTAACACTAGAACGCCCACAACCTCCATCCCCCTAGAATGCCCACCGGAGTCATTTTGACTCCTATGGGATTTATAAGGTAAAAGCATACACGACCATACAATAATGAATGAGATCTTGAATTAAAACATTTGAATTTGTATTTAAGAACAATGGATGCAAAATTAACTACAAAGAAAAGATAACTAAATGTACAATTATAAGAAAAATTAATAAAAGCCATGCTTTTCACAAAATACATATACTTTCAGTTATTTTTAAATTTAAGTTCAGGAAGGCAGTTTTTGCATATATAATCTATCTTGGCATAACATTTTCCACATACCATTTTCTTTCATGAAATACAATTGTTGGTAGTCATGTTACCATTACAAATTTTTATTTCAGATTTCCGCCTCTTTTTACCTGATCTCTCTGATGAATCCACTGTGCTTGGTTTTCTTTTTATTTATTTGGAAGGCATATATAATTTTGGCGCATTTCATCGGCTAACATTTGAATGAATGTTTTTATTGTAATTTTTTTCCAGTAATTTGTTTAAAAAGAATCCAGGCATTTATCGTAGCGAAATCTAACATATTATAAAAAGTATGAACAGGCCACCTTCTAGATGGTGCCTTTACAGAGTCCTGTCTGGCCATCTGATGAATTATATCAACATCATATTTGGTTGCATTATAAAAACAAATTGTTTCTGGGGTTTTCTTTTCATTATTATTTATTTCTACAGATGCATGAAGCGTACTTAAGACTATAATGTTTTTTCTTTCTCTTTCCTTGATATACTGTAAGAGTAGCACCTGTTTCACCATGTTTCAGGATTTTAGATTCATATAGTTACTTTCGGGAATCTTTCATGGACTTTGGGATTTCTCTTCTTGCCCTGCTGACAGTCCCTACCAAGCTTGTTCCCTTCTTCTGCAATTCTTTAGCTAAATGAATGGACGGAAAAAAGTTATCAACTGTGACATTTAGACCTTTGCTTAGAAAAGGTTTCGTCAGTCTCATAACGACATATTCAGATAATCTTTGATTGGATGGCTGTTCTTCATTTTTTCCTAGATAAGGGAAGGCATTCAGGAGGTATTTCGTTCTTACATCAACAGTTAGCCAAAACTTTTGTCCATATTTATCAGATTTTGAAGGTATAAATTGAGATAAAGGACATCGTGTCTTGCTTGGAAACAGTTGTTCGTCTATATTTATGTTTTCCCCTGGTTTGAAGCAAGAAATGCAATTTTCAATGAAACGATTCCAAATTTGTCTGTTTTCAAACCTGTCAACCGTGTAGATTTCAAATCAAATCATAAAAATCGAAGAATTACACAAAACTTGTTTCTTCCCATAGTTTCCGTGCAAAAACTCAGGCCCCAGGTATTAGACCACAGAGAATGAAGCTCAATTCCTTTTGCACCTCTCATGTCACGACCGTATAGTATTCCAATAAATGCAAGTAACTCATCTATAGAAGAGACCAATTGTCATTCTCAAGCACTCGTTTTGCCTCTGCTTCCGTACATTTCTTTATATTGTTCAAACTTGTGCTGTCTATAAATAAAAACCAAGCACTCAACACGCTATCATCCATTACGTTTCTTTTTGCGTGATTTGTGGTCCACTATCTTGCAATATGATAATTTGTTTTGGAAACCTTCCAGCATTTTTTCCACTTTCATATACTATTTCCCATTCTGTGCAATCAGGAGCAATTACGGGTCCTGTATTACTATTTTTGTAGTTTCTTTAATCTCACTTTCACCAGAATCAGATGAATAGTCATTTTTATTTTCACAATTGACAGATTCAAAATCCTAGTCTTCAATGTCTGACAGCTCGCCTCCTTCAGATTCATTATCTGAGAGCTCTCGTAGTAGAACTGCTATTTCCTCAGGGGTTAATCCTTTTTTACGAGCCATTTTCCACAATATATGCAACAAAACTGAGTAGTGCAATAGCTTCTGAAAGTTAGAACACAAATAAAAACGAAATAACGGTGAAATCAGTCATTCAAAGAAGGAAGCATTTAAACCGCAGGTGCAAAGAACTGACCAGATTTTCAACATAGGGGTGGACTTATCAGTTATCATACCCTTCCCCTAAAGGGTATGATAACTGATAAGTTATTGTTTGGGAAAACAAGTATAGTCCAAGGTCATGGCCCTGAAACAGAGATGGAAAGGATAAAATTTTTCTTTTTTTCTTTTCGGAGTCGATACGACTCCGTTGGGCATTCTAGGGGTATGGGCCCACAAATATTTTACAAATTAAATTAAATATTTCTGGTTTTCTCAAGTCATAGACATTATTATTTCATTAAAAGTCACAGAAGGAAAACAACTGAAATGAAAAATTAGGAAAGATATCAGTGTTTTTATAGCGTGAGGAGTCGAAAGGACTCCGGGCATTCTAGTGTTAAACTTAATTTTCTGCATATCAATTAGATAGGTCGCACAGAGTTCGGAAGTTTTACTGTGGTACTACTAATTTTTCAGGATAAACAGCTCGTTCCTCATTTCTGCTCTCACTTTTCTCTTAATCAGGGTACTGTTAAGTTTGCTTGCACATTTCTGTTTTTGTATTTATAATATGTGGTGTGATTTCAATTGAACTAATGCTTTTGACTTTCTGTTTTCAATGTGGGGATCTCAGGGCCTTGGGATGTCTTTTGGCTTCACCTGCATCTTATCAGAAAGATTCCCTGAGATGAAGGACTCGGTTAGGCCTCCTGATGAAGAGACCAGTCGATTGCCTCTTTATTTTGGTTCTTTTGTTTTTATACTTTTAAATTTTTGATTTCAATTATTTCTACAGAATCTTGCATTTATGTTACATTGAACGCTAATTGCAGATTTCTGTTAACTTATTTGATAGATAGTACCTTCATTTTGTTCATGTAATTTAACATTTTACTCTTGCGTTCAAGAAATCATAAACTGATATGAACATAAAACAAAAATATAACCCTTTAAAAGCTAATTTCCTACATTACTATGTTGTTATATTTTATACCACTTCTGTGTGGCAAGGTACATGCTCCTTTGGGATTTTTTTTTTTTTTTACTACTGTACAACACTTTTTAACCTAAATCTTGACAAATATCTATATATTTAAGTTGCTAAGCCGACTTTTTGGGCAGTCCATGAGAGAAAACTACTGCATCAATGCTTCATTTTGATCTTAAACGAAAGATTGTAATCTGTAGATTTGTCAAATTTGTTTTTTATAACCGCAATTTCTATTAATTAGCGATAATTTACAATTAAAAATTGATTTCTGCGCATGACCAGTGGCATGTTTAAATCTGTCTTTAGAAACTCACTGTTTCTGCGCATGCTCAGTGACATGTTTTAATGATAAGCATGTTTATTCCGAGGAGTCTCTCTAGATCTCTCTCTGCAATTTTTATTTTTATGATAATTATGTTTGTGAAATACAAGATTAAACCTGATGGAAATTGTTTATTTCGCGCTGTTTAATTAGCGATAATTTACAATTTTAAAAAACTGCTTTCTGCACATGCTCAGTGACATTTTAAAATCTGGCTTTAGATACTCACTAAGCACGACGCCGCTTAAACATATTAATTTGTTTCTGCGCGTTATTATGATTTTCAACATTTGGCAATGATGTGTTGAGTATAATTTGTGTACTAGTGTATTTATTTACTATCTAGCCGTCATGTCTTGACGGGTACCAACTAGTACCTAATAATTCTAATAATATACATAATTCTAAGTTCATAAATTTTTATGCATTTTGTTAACTTTTGGAACTCTTTTTGGTACTTATGTATTAACTGATACCTTAAGCAACTTTAGAGATTGCTTGCTGATATTCCATCACCAAAAAAAACTCATATTTGGATCATATTATGTATATGCATGTACTTGCACGTTTTTTAAACCTTGTATGATCACATGTTCTATTTCACTACAGTGTTTGCAGCCTGTTTTGCAGGCAATACATATTAGCACTAAAATTTTATGGTACATCTTGTATAATTATGGATCTCTCAGCATACTGTTTACTGCATACTGCTGGACATTTAAGAAGGCACTAATTATCATTAAATTAAGTTAACATCATCAAAGACAGAATTTTATTGAAGTGCAAGATAAATATACGTGGACAAACTATGGGAATGCATGTTGGAAACTGGTTTGAAGTAAGTCATACTACTTATACAGCATCTATAAGATTTAATTATTGCTGACATAAGGAGCTAACATCAATAAGTTATTCGAAGAAAAACTGGAGATGGCAGATAAAACAGCAATAAATTAGAAATTATCTAAGAAAAATATGCATTCTTGGAGGCAAAATAAAATTTGACGGTTTGGTGGTTCAGGACACATTGTCAAGATGACAAGAATATGTTCACAAGATGCAATACTGAAAGACAATACTGAAAGAATGTTCTCCCGGCAGTGGATTTTTAGGGTATTTGTCATGAAACAAAGGAAACTTACCTTATCACAGTTCTTGAATGCAGTGCTGTAATTTTAATGCACAACATCAAAATGATTATTCAAGAAGGCTCGACAATTTTTTTGTACTGATAGAAGGTGCACAACACTCAAAAACTAGAAGAATCTGGTAATATTGACACTGAAATGAATCCTAAAAGCAATTTTGTGGACCTGGAAACAGACACCCATACTCAAAATATATAGCATATCTGGAGCTCCACAAAATGGCAGAAAAAAAAACAATGAAGTACAGCATGGTACCATCATTTGTCTAATCTGGTAGATTTATTAGGAGACACACACAAGCGGCGAAGGGGGAAAAAAAATGTTAACTGCATTTTGAAGTGATAGCTATCCATTTACCGCTTGAAACCAAAATATGGTAACATCACTCAAGAAAGCAAAATGGTCTCCCTTGCCAAAGGAAGCCAAAAGATATCAGTTAATATCTAAGTACTTAATTTTTTTAAAGCAGCAAATTATTAACCTGCAGTCCTTGTTTATTTCAGTCCTTGGAGCACAGCAAACATGCAGCTATTTTCTACTTGGATTGCTTCATACCTCTTATCTACAAAAACCACTGAAAAAGATAAGATGAAAAAAAACTTTTAAGTAATTACATTCTCTTTTACAAAGCATTATATTTTCACAGAGTTAATATGTAGCACAAATATTCTACTGAATTTAAAATAGTTTCCTAGTATTTCAAATTCAGTAAGTTCGTAAAAATGCTCTTGACAACAGAAAAGATTCTTGAATGTGATCAATTAGAATTTTGGGCAGAAAATAACTACCTTAATTCCAAAGAATATAAACAAGGAAAAATTAATCTGGTAATAATTTCCAAGTCCAATGAGGTAGATGAGAAGATTAACCATAGTAAGAACTTTCAGGGATCACTACACACCTAAGAACAAAGTAAGAATTTTTATTCTTACTTAATTCTTAGCTCCCAGGCATCACCCCAGCTCTGAAAACTGATAATCCCACCATTTATTTATCTTACAGATAAATTCATAAAAGAATAATATCTAAAATTAAGCCTTGATTCCCCCTAATTTGGTTTATATGAATTAACTAGCTGAAAACCTGTACTTCGCTATGGAGTACATTCAAATTAAATACAAGAGTCATTATATGCAATTGATGAAAAAAAAATGAAAAAATATATTTATAAAATATTCGAAACGGATATTTTTTTAGACAAAATAATGTAGAAGAAAATATTCAAATTAAATCTAATAGAACATATTAAAGAATATAGTACATTTAAATAGTGCAATTTGAGGAACATATTTTTTACTATATTTTAATATTTCTTTGGATAATTTCCAATCGTCTGCCGCATTAGCAAAACAAAAATATTTTTTTGTCAATTTATTTTGTTGTTATTCACGTGACGATAAATTAATTTAAAGTACCTGAAAAAGAAATCATATGATCAGAATTTAATAAATTAAATTCTAAAAATGAATCTGTAAAAATTTACCAAAAATCAGAAAATGAAGGTAAAGATTTGAAAAGATTTCATTTTAAAGGAATTTTTATGATCTTTCTAGTGATATAAATTTTATAATCCTCAAATTACTATTTTAAATGCAAACTTAAAAAAGTTACTAAAACATCTTAAAAATTTAATTTTAAAAAATCTAAGAATTTTTCAAAAATCTTTCTTAGTGCACCCCTACACTATAAGAATCGCCATGAAAAATTTCAGCCCTTTAGGTCCAGCGGTTTGGTCTGTGCATTGTCTGTCTGTCAGTCACGGAACTGTTTTATATATATAAACAGCATGGGTAAAAAAATTGAAAAATTTGTACTTCCTTATTAATGCAGCACAAGCAAAATTTTTCCAAATGAAGTAGCAAACTTTCACCAATTGCATTACATTACTTCTTAAATATAGTTTCTGGCTGCTATATTTCTACAATTGTTTTTAATATAGCATCAAAAGCATTTTCTCTCCAACTGTACTTCCACTACATGAATTGTGTAAGGCTGTGCCGTAGTGAGCATAACTGGCGCCCAGGGCACAATACCTTTTTGGCACCTCCCACCCCCAAAAATATATAGTAAAATAATATATAGAATTAGTTAAAAGGACCATTTGGTGCCCCTCTGCAAGTGAGACCCCCTTGCGTACCTAATGGTCTGGACAGTTTTTTGACTGAATGGCTGAAAGATGTAATCCGTGAAATCTGTATCTAGCTGTGGCACACAGATTACGTCTTTCAGCAAGATGGAACACCCCCACATTGGGGTATGGAGGTTTGCACATTTTTAAACTAACATCTTCCAAAGCATTGGCTCCGTTGAACTGGAGATGCCAACGATGTGGTCTGCTCTCAGCCACCTAGATCTCCGGACTTGAAACCCTGCGATTTCTTACAATGGGTTACATGAAAGAACTTGTGTATGTGCTTCCTTTGCCGAAAAGAATTCCAGAACTCAAAATGCACATTTCTAATGAGTTTGCGTTAGTGACTCCACATATGTTTCAGAATGTATGGTGTGAAATGGACTACCACTTAGATGTTGTCCGTGTGACCAAGGGGAGTCACATAGAGCATTTATAAAGTATGTAAACAAAATTTTGAACTTCATTTTACATTCTGTGTAATTCTTATCGATAAATTCTTTTCAATTAAATAGTTATAGCTGTTTGTAATCGCTATATTCATTTTGAATCACCCTGTATTTCAATTCAATATAAATATATTGTACATTAACCTATATATAGATAGATAGATATGCAATATTTCTCACGTAAAATATACAAACTAAAGAGAATCAGTTTAGAAAATCAAATTATTACAGCAACCCTTGTGGCGTAGCTAATCAGCAGCTCTCCCAAGGAGAGAACAAGCCGTGCTGCAAGGATTGGCATGAAATCATCTTGGCAAGAAAGTGTACTTATAAGGAATCAGCCTCAAAAAAAAAAAAAACATAAAACTTTACAGAAAAATTCACTTTTTGTATTCTTTTGATTAACTGCTTCTTATGCTATGGGCCTTTTCTTACCTTAATTACATTTATTGTGGATATTAGTCTTTTCTAATTTTTCATTGCAATTTTAATTACCTTAAAATTCCTCTTTTCCCCTTTTTCAATTTAAACGTAGAGTAATAATTCTTTTTTTTCCTTTGCTTTTTTTTTTTAACCTTAAAATATTTTACTATCCTAATTTTAAATTTTAACTTCTGAGCACTTGTACCTTGATAACATATAACTTACGTAGAGGAGATAAAGTCGTCACAACTCAGGAACTCCGCTTTTAACCTATTAATGCCTATTGGTACAAAAACATACCAGCTTAAGAATAGTTAATTTTCTCTGCACTAAATGTGTCTAGTTGTCCAATATTGTTCAACTGCTTCAAGAATAGTTCACTGATAGCGGGAAAAATAGATTTTCCGCCATTTGCTCTCAAGTTCTTGCTGTTATTTGATGTTATGCTCAGGTGAAAGCATCGTTAAACAAGATGTCTCTGACATCACATAGAAAATAGTAAGTTTAGAGTCTTGGATTTATCTCAAAATTATATGTTGACCATTAATCACTTTTATAAAAGTGTATTTTATAAATTCATGCCACTTGAAAGTCATGTTTTGCTTTGCATTATAAAATATAAAAACTTATATATCGTTGGTACGAAAAGTACCAACCAGCTAATGTATAGTCAAGTTTGAATTAAAATCGGAAATCTTTCACGTCTGAATTACAATTTTTTGAAATAATATTTTGACTTTAAATCATTGTTATAAAAGTATATTTTATAAATTGTTGCCCCTTGAAAGTCATGCTTTTATGCTGTTGGTATAAAATTTTAAGTGTAGATGAGTATATAATTCCTTATTTCGGGCACCAGGGACTAAAACAATTCATAAGAGGTAAGCCAATACGTTTTGGCTTCAAACTTTAGACTCTGTGTTCTTCTAATGGCCTTTTATTGCATGCTGAACCATCTACATGCTTGTGGAGCATCTACAAAATTACCAAAATCTGATTTAGGCCAAGGTGCCAATGTTGTTCTTGGGTTACTAGACAAATGCGAGATCCCACCTGGGACACATGTTGTCATGGACAACTTATTTACTAGATTCCCTGGCTGAAAGAGCTATCGAAAAGAGGCATAGCAGGAACCGGGACATTGGGAGGAAACAGACTGAAAAATGCTCCTTTATCATCCAAAGAAATCTTGAAAAAGTCGGCAAGGGGGACATATGAATATATATGTCATGAAGATATCAGTATCGTCAAATGGAATGATAATGAAGTTGTTACTGTTGCAAGTAACAAAGTTTCTACAAAACCTATTGCATCTGCTACTCGATGGAGTGCCGCAGAAAAAAAAGAAAATTAATGTTTCCATGCCTCAACAGGTAAAAATTTATAATAAGCATATGGGTGGTGTCGACCTGGTTGATCAACCTGTAGCAAATTATCGTGTAAAAATTCATTCTAAAAAATGGTGGTGGCCATAACCGTTTTCGTTTGTACTTAGCACCAGTGTTATAAATGGATGGAAATTGTATAAAATGAAAATTATATTCATGAAATCCCACTTCTTAAGTTCGTATGACAATGAGCACTGGAACTGTTAGGCACTAATGGAACATTGCCTAGAGGGCCAGGTAAGCCAATTTCATTTAGGCATAAAGCGGTCTCACAAATAAGATTTGACAAGAATAGTCACTGGTGAATCTGATCAGATCAAGAATATGCCCGTTGCAAGAACTGTTCTGGTAGAAGCAGCTACAAGTGCGAAAAGTGTAATGTGCCACTGCATTCTCAGCGCCATAAAAACTATCATGTTTGCACTCAATAGACATTTTATTGTTTTATTCTGTCAGGAAATCATCTAACGTGCTTTTCATTTAATTGTGGTATTCCCGATTTTGTTATTATTTTCATTAATAAATAAATTTAATATTAGCTTTTATACTCGATGTGTACTACACACGTACGCTGATTGGAACGAAAACATACCAATAAAAAAAACAGTTAAAGTGCAACTAAAAATATAATTTTAGTATAATACACATTAATAGACTTAAAACATACAAATATGAGAGAAGTAACAAAAATGGTTAAAGAAAACGAAGTCGGCATTAATGGGTTAAAGACTAAACTGGATTTGGATTTGGTACACATATAAAAGTTACAATCCCCTACAATGGCCAAAGGAGAGAAACCATCTCGAATACAAAAAGTATTAAATCAATATTATTAATAACATTTAAAAATATAACATGTTTAATGTCATAATACATATATACAATTTTATAATGAAATAAAAAGTGATAACAAACTGCCATCAGAAGTTACTGGATCAAAAACTAGTAGACTGAACGGCCTGTGACTAAGGTAATCTTAATGTGATTTTCTTTTTACTTATATAACTATTTCTATTAACTAGTTATGTAATGACTTTAAAATTATTGTTTGTATTTAATTTACTTATGTTCTAGTGTATCAGAAAAACATAATTATATTCAATTAAACCGTTCACTATTCACAAATTGTACTTTTATTCATATAATAAATAGAACTTATTGTTAATGGGTGTGAATTAATATTATAATCGCATATTTCCATACACCGGCCTCTCTTTTTTCTTGGTAAAGTTCTCTTTAAAAACTCTCTAACTCTCTCTTTTAGTAATGACCGCAGATAAATGACCGTAGATAAATGACCGCATAATTATGCCAATAATTTTAGTACTAGACCTTTCCTGCAAGGAATTAATTAATCGAGTACAGGTGCCACATAAAATAAACTTGATATATTATTGAACAAGATGTCTTACTTTATCTATCGTGACTGATACTGTAAGAAGTTGACGTCTCATGAAAAAACTGCCATTCAATTTTTTAAACACATTTAAAAAGTAGTAAAATTCCTTAAGCGCCTAGTACAACTTTTCCCGAATTATCTAATAAAATAAAATCATGTTTCTAATATTGAAAAACAAGACTAACTTAACATGGGATAGCAAGCCGTAAAATTCAACACCCTGCTTTTCCCGATTCGAGATAACACATCAGAACAATGTCATGCGCAGAATTCCCATAAAGATGGCTGAATCGAAACTAAAACTTACAAAGGGCTGAGTGAACTGCCATCGTATACACATAGTTGGTATCATCTCTATTGCTTTAAAGCAATTTCTCTTTTTTCAGTCAATCATCGTGAATCATACATGGACATGGACAAATTTTCATGAGGTTCCAAATAGGGCTAAGCAAGCCCTTTACCCTCGGTATGGATATGGGAAGCACTGAAGCTTTTCACGCATGGTCCAAGAAGAAATCAATCAAGTTTAAAAAAAAAATAAAAGTTACAAAATAAATTAAAGAAGTTACAAAAATAAAAACAAAAATGTTAGAATTAAGGGCCGAATTCAATGTAACGTTTTAGCTCTTTAGCTAGTTAGCTCTTTAGCCGATCCGTATTCAAATGCCCAAAAAGAGCGAAATATCCGGTCTCCTGTTAGCTAACGCTTGCTAGGTGGTTTCTCTGGTGGCGTTTTTGTTTTGATTAAGGTTTTGACTAGTTTCTACTGTTTTGAAGTTAGTAATTAACTCTTTCTTGTATTTTTGAATATTCCAAATTCTATTTATTTAGCAGTTACGTAAAATACGTTATAAATAAGCAAATTATCTTTTGTTAATTAAATTAATCTTTTGTTACGTGCACTTTAAAAAAATGTTTACCGTTATGTATAATGATTTTGAAATTTACAGTAGATATATTATGATATTAGTGATAAGTATAATGATTTGAGAATTTCTGTAGCTTTAACCGCTTTCGCTCTTGTTGTAAATGTAAAATGGAGGAGTATATATACAGTTCGCACACACAAACGAAATTAACTACAAAACATTTGGTCTCTTCTCTGTTTAGATATCCGTAGTAGAAGAACACAGAAGAATTTTAGAAAATACGTTTAATTAATATTTTTTCGTGCTAGAGAATGAGAACTGTATCAATCAACAGAAACAAATCACTAACATTACAAAACATTTAGATATAAGGTGGAAAGCATTTTTGAAATTTATATTCCTCTTCTCAGACAAATTACAAGCTTCAAGCCCTATACCTGTTCCAGGAAATTAAATTTTCATGTATATAAAATGGGTTGTTCTTCCTAGCTGTTGCTCTTTTTCAATAAAAACCTTAGTGAATATTGATTTTTTTCCCATTTATTACTCTTTTGCATAAAAAGAGGAAACTGCTCTCCCAAGTGTGCAGTAATTGAGTAATTGTTTTGATGTGTTAAATTTTGTCAGTATGTAATTGAATGCTTACCTAGAAGAAACTTCTTTTTCAATCTAAATAAAAGTACAGCTATATTATGTCCTTAAGTATGATTTTCACTGATTTCTGTTTGTTTCAATTTTATAAAATGTGGTTAATCCCAGTTTCCAGAACTTCATATTTTAAAATAAAATGTAAACAATTAAAGTACCTATAACCATAACAATTTATTCATGGTGTACCGTAATAAGACAGCTAATTAACAGCAAAAACAAACTTTATTTTATATTGTCGAGACGAGGGCAACACAACACAAAATTTGGCGTGGAACACATCACACTATATCGGTAGCATAATATCTCAACAGAATCGAAAAAATGATCCTTCTTTTTACACTGAAAAACGAACAACACTCCCTTTTTTCTTCACTCGTCCCACGCTACCTCACTCCAGTTCCGTTCTCTCGCATTTCAAAAAACCGCATTCCGGGTCTCGATCGGGAGGTCGTCACAACTCCTCCCCCCTTGAAAACTTTTCTGTAGTTTTACGAAGGAAAAGTTAGTCAGATGGTATACAGGACCGTCAAATATAAAATGATCACCGAAAAGTTCATTTTCCTTTACTAAAGGGAACACAAGCAAGTACCAAGTGATTAAAGTTATTAGGGGTCCACACACACACAAAACAACAAAAAAACGTAAATGTAACATGTAATTAGCGGAAAATCAACTGAATAAAGGTAGTGGATTGAATTCAAAACATTACCGAATCTACTACCACATATGTACCTCATATTAGCTAGCATTATTCTGTTTACAGAATCATAATTTTTACACAATATCCATTATAACACAACATTTTCACATTAATGTATTATCTAAGACAAAAACAAATTAAATGAATAAACCAAAATAAACATGGGAAATATATATATAATAACAGTTGCACTACAATACAGTTACAATACCCTTTTTCGGGTATAGGTATAGCCTTGTTAATCTAGAGAGGCTCTACTCAGACTATCAGCATTCCTATTCTTCAAACCTGCCCTATGAACAACAGAAAAATTAAAAGGCTGGAGAGCAAGGGCCCAACGCATCAGTCTAGCATTAGAACTAGCATTTGTTTTTAGCCAAGTTAAAGGATGATGATCCGTCTGGATAGTAAATTCTTGACCATCCAGGTAATGATGTAATTTTTTTATTGCGAAAATTATGCTAGCACACTCTTTTTCTGTTGTACAGTATCGTTTTTCGGTTTCGGAGAACTTCTTGCTTAGATATATAATTGGGTGTTCTTCACCTTCATCATCGAGTTGAGTTAACACCACACCCATACCCAAATCTGAGGCGTCTGTCTGCAAAATAAATTCTCTATCAAATTTCGGGGAGTAGAGAACTGGATGGCTGGTTAGTTTATCTTTTAGCTTTTGGAAAGCCTCTTCACAGTCCTCAGTCCAGTCGATGTCTCCTTTTCTAGTTGTCCCTTTCAAAGCGTTCGTTAAGGGAGCCGCTATCACTGAAAACATCGGAATGTATCGGCTATAGTAGCCAGCTAATCCTAAAAAGGCCCTGATATCCGTTTTTGTTTTAGGAGTAGGAAATTCAACGACTGCCTGAATTTTCAACTCCGAAGGCTTTCGATAGCCTTGTCCAACCACATGCCCTAAGTATTGAACATGATCTTGGGCAAACCGACATTTTGAAGGTTTCATTGTCAACTTCGCATCTGCAATTCGTTGCAATACTAACTGAAGATGTCGAATATGTAAATCCCAGGAAGTCGAGAAAACGGCAACATCGTCCAAATAAGGGACTGCAAACTCCTCTAAACCTTTCAGAAGTTCAGACATCAGCTTACTGAAAAAATATGGTGCATTTTTTAACCCGAAGGGTAATCTTAAGGGTCGATAGTTTCCGAAGCTAGTCATGAATGAGGCTAAACGTTGAGTATTAGCACTCAAAGGAATTTGCCAGTACCCCTTCGCGAAGTCCAGTACAGTAACGAATTTAGCGGCGGCTATCGTTTCTACTCTGTCTTCCATGTTAGGTAAAGGGAAATATTGGGTTACTGTCACGTTATTTAGTCGACGATAGTCAATGCAAGGACGAGGGTCCTTATTAGGAGCTTCTACCAGGATCATGGGAGAAGTATAATCGCTTTCTCCTATTTCAATAATTTTCAACTCAAGCATTCTTTCTATCTCTTTCTTCACGATTTCTTTTTGTCTAGGCGAAGATCTGTAAGGCCTTGACATAATAGGTTTATCGTTATTGAGTAGAATATCATGCTCGACCATATCAGTTTTACCAGGTATATTAGAGAAACTGGACGAATATCTTCTTATAATATTTTGCAGCTGTTTGATTTGGTAGTCTTCCAGTCTTTCCTCCAGTCTACTGTTACTAAAAATTTTAGTAAAATCGAATTCATCGGGGGTAACATATATTTGTGGAAATTCGATATCTTCATCTAGAGAGGAATTTTCTGCTTCGTCACAAGACAAAAAATTTACAAGTTCAGCTCTCTTATAATAAGGCTTAAGCATATTCACATAGTATATTTGAGACCTCTCTTTTTTTCCGGGGACACTAACCAAATAGTTGGTATCGGAAATTTTTGCTTCAATTTTCCCTGGTCCAATCCACTGAGCAGCTAGCTTGCTTTCCCTTGAGGTAGCTAAAACCAGCACCGAATCACCCTCTCGAAATTCTCGTCTTATGGCATTTCTGTCATACCATAATTTCCTCTTGATCTGATTCTCTGTAACGTTTTTCAAGGCAACTTCCTGACATCTTTTCAGTCGATTTATAAGCTGAAATACATACTCAGTCACTGGACTTTCATTAATTTCCGCATTTGTCCAATGTTCATACAAGAGTGTCTCAGGTGTTCTCACATTTTTCCCATAGACTAACTCGGCAGGCGAAAAGCCTGTACTTTCATGAGTCACAGTTCTTAGAGCTAGGAGTGCCAAAGGTAAATACTTCTCCCAGTCTGGACCAGCTTCTAGGCATAATACTCTTAATACGCGTTTGATAGTTCTGTGGAAACGTTCCACGGGATTTGATTGTGGGTGATGCACTGAGCTATGTCTAACTTTAACACCGAATTTTTCAAAAAATTCTGATGTTAGCATGCTTGTAAAAGACGTACCCTGATCGCACTGCAACTCTCTAGGGAAACCAATCCTGCTAAATATATTCAGCAACGCATTAGTTACAGATACAGATCCAATATCACTTACCGCTATAGCATCAGGATACTTTGATGACATGCAGATGGCTGTAATTATGTATTTTTTTCCACTAGCTGTTGTCGGCAGGGGACCTACTGCATCAATGTTTAATTTTGAAAAGACTTCTTGTATGACAGGTACCAATTTCAGGGGTGCCTTTGTCTTATCGTTTGGTTTGCCAGCTCTTTGGCAGCTATCACAAGATCGCACGAAGTCTTCCATATCTTTATAACATTTGGGCCAAAAAAAGTACTTTGCCATTCTATCTTTTGACTTAGTAACGCCCAGATGACCTGATGTATCTTCATGACACAGTCTCATAACTCGGTCTCTATACTCCTCTGGGATAACCAAAAGTTTCTTAGTGTCTCCTGAGCTGTCTTCCTGACATTTGATTAGCAGATTTTTATCAATGATAAACTTTGATCCTTTTTGGCATTTTGAATCTTCGTTAACAATCTTGAAAATGGACTGTAATTCTTCACTATCCATCTGGGACTTAGAAAACTGCTCATGGTTTGTCTTCAAGAGAGAGAGCTCATTTGAATTGGTTTCCACTGGAGGCAAAAATTCGTCATCTATGATTATAGAAGTGTCGTTTTGCTCTTGGACCTCTGTTACAAATTCCTTGCTGGATTCTTCATTTAGAACACTCTTATTTGGCTTAGATTCTTGTTCGGGGCCTAAACTCTCTTCATTTTCTGTCTTTTCTCTTTCCTTTTGGGCGCGAGTCTGCACTGCACTAAGATGAGAAATCGAAATCTTCCCCACCTGTAAATTCGGTAATCTGGCTGCAGTTCGATTTCCTAAAATATAGCGCCCCTTATCTAATTCACAACGCACAACTGCGGCTTTGGTATCAATGCTCCCAAATTGTCCAGAGATCCTAACCTTTGCCAACGGTAGACATGTCGGACCTTCGTCCAAAGGTTGTTGCACCCAAATAGTTTCGCCTGTGTACATCTCAGGAGAGACATATTTCCTACATATGACGCCTATCGTGGCACCTGAATCTCGAAGAACAGGCATGGTAAACCCATTTACTTCCGCTAATGTTGTAAAAGGACTTAGCAGATTTTCCTCCTCTTGTTCCTCACAAATTTGGTTCACTTGGTCTGAAGTTTTCTGAGCCTTTAATTTAGGACAAGTCGGTCGCAAATGGTCAACCGATCCACATTCATAACACTGCAAGGGTTTTCGCGAATCAAAATAATCATAGTTATGACCCTTCCCCACCACTTGCTTTCCTTGATCCCCTTCATTTTGTCCATATTTAGCCGGAAATTTCTGATATTTTCGATTTCCCTTTTCAAAATTATTGCTAGTCTTCCTTTGTTCATAGGTTGGATAACTTTCGGATTTCCTACTCCCCCGTACACTGTCATATTCGTCCAACATCTCAGACAGTTTTGTAGCTGAAGTTATTTTAGTCCAGTTGTCAAGAAAATGTTCCCGAGCATCATTGGATACACGTTTTTTTTATCTGGTCTGTAACCATCAGATCCTTCAGCAATTCAAAAGTATTAATTTCCAACCCTTGTATCCATTCTTCAAGATAGTTTCTTAATTCAAAAGTAAAATCTCTCCATGAACTATCAGTCTTCTTTTGATGTTGCACAAACTTAAAACGAAATTTCTCGGGGCTAAGTTTAAAACGCTTTAGGAGCAACTCTTTGACGTAATCGTAACTGTCCGTCTTTTCCTCTGGCTCTCTAGCTATAAGCTGGATGATATCCGGCGGAAGAAGGGGTAGCAACTGTGTCACCCAATCCTGTTTTCTAACATCTGCCCTTTTTGCCTGGCGTTCGAAAATACTCAAATATAGACTAATATCTTCCTCTTTTGGATCGAATTTTTGAAGAATTTTCTGAAGTATAAAATTAGTTCGCGAATTTGTAATTTACTCCTGATGAGAAGTCTCAGTAACGGATACCTGCATAGTTTCAATTCTTAATTTCTCCATTTCGAATTGGAGTCTCTTTTCTTCTAGTTCAAATTGGCGCTTCTTTTCTTCTTTCTCCAGTTCGAATTGGCGGTTCTTTTCTTCTTTCTCCAGTTCGAATTGGCGATTCTTTTCTTCTAGTTCGAATTGGCGCTTCTTATCTTCTTCAATTTTTAACCTTCCAAGCTCAAACTGGTTTTTACTCTCTTCTAACCGATTTTCCGTTATACCTTCTAAAAGATTTTTCACATACTCCTCTTCATAGTGCCTAGATTTTTTTATTAATATTATCAGGTCTGTTATCACTAATTCTTCACTTATATTTTCCCCCATCTCAATAGCCAAAGTCTGAAGATCAATTTTTCTTGCTTTGCAAAGAAAAGCCATGGTAAAATAGTTCAAGATTAGTTACACTCAAAATTACTTAAAATAACACTTGAATAAATATTCTTTTTTTTTGGACACAATATAAATTTTAGCATATGATACAGAAACCGAAAGTAAGTACAATTTGTTTCCTAGCAGGAGTTTCAACTCAAACAATTACCAGCACAGAGTGTGCTAAACCGAAAGTAAAGATAATTTATCTCCTAACAGGAGTTTTCACACTTCATAAATGTTGCTTACAATTACATCAGCACATGGCGTGCCACAAAACCAAATTTATAATAACAATTGTATAACGACAGCGTGATGCTTTCAAAACCGAAAGTAAGACAATTTATCTCCTTGATGGAGTTTTCCCACATAAATAAATGTTGCTTACAATTACATCAGCACATGGTGTGCTATAAAACCAAAAATATAAATACAATTGTACAACAAAAGCGTAATGCTTTCAAAACCGAAAGTAAGGCAATTTATCTCCTTGATGGAGTTTTCCCACATAAATAAATGTTGCTTACAATTACATCAGCACATGGTGTGCTACAAAACCAAAAATATAACAATTGTACAACAAAAGCGTGATGCTTTGAACCAAATAAGCACGTGGTGTGCTACAAAAATTTTAGTTACACCAGCACATGGCGTGCTACAAATTTTCATCTATATCAGCATATGGCATGCTACAAACTTTTTGCTATACCAGCACATGGCGTGCTACAAGTATCAACAGTACCAGCACGTGTCGTGCTACAAAATTTCAATTATACCAGCACATTGCGTGCTACAAAACTTCGTGTATATCAGCATATGGCATGCTACAAAATTTTTGCTATACCAGCACATGGCGTGCTACAAAAATCAACTGTACCAGCACGTGTCGTGCTACAAATTTCAGTTATACCAGCACCTGGCGTGCTACAACAATTACCAGTGAAATAACAATTTTTTTTATCATATAGCATGCCTCAATTCACACTCAAAAGAACGTAACCAAAACAAAACAAAAAAAATTATATCATACAATGATTAAATTTCACCATTTACCCTAATAACAAAATCACTTTTGGTACTCACCCCTCACGTGGAATGTTCTCATGCCGCGGCTGCCACCAATTTTAGCTGTACCGTAATAAGCAGCTAATTAACAGCAAAAACAAACTTTATTTTATATTGTCGAGACGAGGGCAACACAACACAAAAATTGGCGTGGAACACATCACACTATATCGGTAGCATAATATCTCAACAGAATCGAAAAAATGATCCTTCTTTTTACACTGAAAAACGAACAACACTTCCTTTTTCCTTCGCTCGTCCCACGCTACCTCACTTCAGTTCCGTTCGTTCGCATTTCAAAAAACCGCATTCCGGGTCTCGATCGGGAGGTCGTCACAATGGTTATAGGTATCATTTAAATTTTGTCAGTATGTAATTGAATGCTTACCTAGGAGAAACATCTTTTTCAATCTAAAAAAGTACAACTATATTATGTCCTTAAGTATGATTTTCATTGATTTCTGTTTGTTTCAATTTTATAAAATGTGGTTAATACCAGTTTCCAGAACTTGACATTTAAAAAAAATAAGTAAACAAAACTTTCCTCTTTAATGTGGATAATTGGTTTGCAGGTGAATATTACGCTTGGTTGTCAGCGAAATTGTGTCAGATAAAACAATTAAAGTACCTATAACCATGACAATTTATGTGTACTTCATTTTTCCTATCTACCTCGAATTCAACAAGTTGTATTTAGAATATATTTCTGGTTTCTGTGGTGGTGTTTTTGTTTTGATTAAGGTTTCAACTAGTTTCTACTGTTTCAGTTAGTAATTAACTCTTTCTTGTATTTTTGAATATTCTAAATTCTATTTATTTAGCTGTTACGTAAAACATGTTATAAATAAGCAAATTATCTTTTGTTAATTAGATTAATCCTCTGTTACGTGCACTTTAAAAATTTTTCATGTTTACTGTTATGTATAATGATTTTGAAATTTACAGTAGATCTATTATGGTATTAGTGATTAGTATAATGATTTGAGAATTCTGTAGCTTTAACCGCTTTTGCTCGTGTTGTAAAATGGAGGAGTTATATACAGCTCGCACACACAAACGAAATATAGATTTTAACTATCAAACATTTGATCTGTTCTCAGTTTAGATATCGGTAGTGAAAGAACACAGAAGAATTTTAGAAAATACGTTTAATTAAGCATTCTTCATGCTACAAAATGAGAATTGAATCAATCAACAAAAACCTACTAATAACACTACAAAACATTTGTATCTAAGCTGGAAAGCATTTTAAAAATTTATATTCCTCTTCCCAGACAAATTACAAGCTTCAAGCCTGTTCAAGTGTTAGAAAAAGTCATGCCTTATCAAAAGCAGTTACTAATGTTAAATTTTACAATGTACACGCTCATTTCTGACCTGATATGTCCTATTTAATTAATCAAACTATAACAAAAATCTAATTTGGCTTATAATCCAAATTCGAAATTCAAAACCCATAGCTATAGCTATGGGTTTTGAAATTTCAGCCAGGACTATGAAATTTGGTACAAACCATGTTTGTTTAACTGTTATATTTATAATGTGATTCAATCAACTGCTTGTTGACTGTTCTCTGTGTGTTTCTTCAGAAAATTCTAAAATATTTGTGAAATTATTTTTTTCTGCATGACTACAAAATTTAAGGTAACTAGAAATTTTGAATTTTATGACCACAAATTGAATAAAATATAGTAACTTAACTATGCAGTACTTCATTACTTTATCTTTTAAACATTGCATATTTGCACCTAGTGTAATGAATGAAATGAATATCTTAAAATTGTATATTTGAATAGGTATGAGCCAAAATCAGTGATAGTCGACAAAAACAAAGTACTATCAATTGTATTCCATTGTAATTGATAGTACTTTGCAGATATGTCACTCTGTAAATTAAAATACTAAACTACAAAACTACAATGCAGCTGAGTATTTTACTGCCCTATTCCTCATATAGAAAAAGATTAATACAGAAATTAATTACATTTAATTTTGTTTGACTGTTATATTTGTGAAACTGTGTTTTTTCTGCATGACTACAACATTTAAGATAACTTAATTTTAAATTTTTATCGCCACAAAGTGAAAAAAAGATAGTAACTTAAGTATGCAGTACTTCAAATACTTTATCTTTTAAACATTGCTTATTTCCACCTAGTGTAAGGAATGAAATGAATATCTTAAAATTGTATATTTGCAATGAACCAAAATCAGTGATAGTCGAAAAAAACAAAGTACTATCAATTGTATTCCCTTGTACTTCAGTTGAACTAGATTTAACATTTTCTTCATTTACACATGGATATGTTTAAAAGAGTGTAAATATATCGATTTTCTTAAAAGGATATTGTATCAACATTTAAAAGATTGAGCTAAATGAATTCTTATGCAGTGCTGTATTTATACTGAAGCAGTGTCTGTACTTGTAATGTTTTTGGCTACTATTAATTGCGATGCATAATTTGAATGTTATGAGCTCTAAATCTTAACTGAGAATAATCAGATGAGTACATCTTAAATAATACTATTTAATTTAAAGTTTGTCTGTATAATATAATGTGTATATTTGAAAATTTTAAATACAATACTGTTAGTTTTAAATACCATGCTGTTAGTAAAAACTTCAGAGATTTGAATGTGTTTTATTTCAGATGGGAAACACATCAATGTGATAACTATTTTAAAAGTTTTTATTAAATGTATTTAATTGAAATAAGGACATCACATAAAGTTCAGTGTATCATTTTAACAGAAATTTTTTATGTCAAAATAAATAGCTTTTGGAAGGTTAGATTACTGAATACAACGATATTTCAACATTTAGCTAAACTTTGTTTTAAATATATTTTACTTCATATCCTCCATATTCGTAATATTTTTCATCATCTGTATTCTCTACTAATTGCTTTAAAAAAATGTGGCATTTTGCTAAAAGAAAAGAAAAATAAAGCTTCCGGTAATTTAACATAGTGAATTATAAATACTTCAAATAAAGTTGAACATAGAATTATGAAAATATTTGTAAGTATTCTATCCACAAATTTAAAATCATTTGATTCATTTTTCGTTTGTTGCATATCCAGGCATTACTCGTTTTTATTATTTTTATTTGATCAGTTCCGAAGTTTCCATGTTTGTTTACATTTGATGTCGCGCTGGTGATGAATTTGGGCTGTCTGATTGGCTTACTGAGAGCATTCGCTTAAAATCTTCCGAGGTTTGTCGAACATTCCCTCGTCGGAGAGTGGTGCTCGGATCGGAGAGCGAACGGGCCATTTGAATGCCGATGGGCTAACAGTTAGCAAAATTGAGGTTTGCTAAAGAGCTAACTAGCTAAAGAGCTAACTAGCTAAAGAGCTAAAACGTTACATTGAATTCGGCCGAAAGTTAACACAAAATTAAATCAGCAAGACTTGTCAAAAAAAATGTTCCAATATAAGATAAAATAAAAAGCAAAATATAAAGATTAAACTCTCAAAAGTCGAAGACGAGCCACAGAGGACCGCGAGCAGCAAAGATATTTGTTAAAATATATGCAAATTCCAATATTTAAATGTTCTAATATGTATAACTTAACTGTTTTCATTATAATTGTATTAAGCTTGTAGAGTGGCAACCTTCTTTCGAACAGAACTTATGTAGTAAGATTTGGCAACAAGTTGTCATTATTATTGTCTCGCTCGCTTCGCTAGCGTGTGTAATCCGATTGCCATGTTGGTGTGATTTTTGCTATGTGTAAATACATTATTTAATCTGGAACGTAGTTTGGTTATTTCATCATGTTTAATTACTATTTAATAACACGTTATCAGCACGAAGCTCTATCCGGAATGCCAATTACGATCCAGAATCGAAGATAATTTCGAAGTCATAGCACGAAGCCGAAGCCAAATTTAAGCCTAACCACGTTGAAAGCCGAAGTGAGTAATTTCCTTAACTCTTGACGAAGATAACTTACAAGTGGATTTTATTCAAACTTTAACGTGCGAAGAAATAGAAAATGGCCTCAGCAGAATACAAAATGCCTTCTTGAATGACATTGGAGATTGTGTTAGAGCCAGAGACGCCTGGAACTCTCTTAAAGAAATGCATACCAAGTTTGGTTTACTGCACGTGCTGCAACTCATGAGAGAATTCTTCAATACTGTGATGAACCCCAATGAATCTGTGCAAGCCTACCTAGCTAGATTAATGGGCTTACACAGGAAGCTATCCAATGGAGGTTATGCATTCACAGACAGAGAGGTTGCTTTAGTGATGCTATTAGGGCTACCCAAGGCCTATGAATCGCTGATTCTAAATTTCGAAAAAGACGAAGCAAACCTGACAACCACACTCGTGAAGTCCAGACTGCTAGTGGAAGAAAAAAGGATAGCAAGGAATGAGAGCTTACCCAAGGAGTGCCATGAAGAACAAGCCCTCCACACAAGAAGTTTGAGCTCAAACCAGAAAAGACCTGCAGCAGGAAAGTCCATGAAGAAATACATGCCAAGAAAATATAATGAAGAAGCAGAAATAAACAGAAGAAAAAATACAAAATGCTTTTGCTGTGGCAAATGGGGGCACAACTCGAGAAATTTTGAAGAAGCCAAACAACAGAATTAAAGCAGTGCCAAAACAGCAGTTGATCTTGAGACAAGCATCGTACTGCTAGCAGATGAAGACGAATCAAGGAAAAGAAACCTCTGGATTCTAGACAGAGGAGCCACTGAGCATATGACGTCTGACCGAAGAAAATTTTCAAACCTTAGACAATATGCATCTGAAGTTGAAGTTGCAAACTCAGAAAGAATAAATGTCAGTGGAATAGGTAATATATCATTCCATATATATGAAGAAAATGAAGTAAGAAACATAACCATTCAAAATGTTCTATATGTCCCAAAACTGGGAGGAAACCTATTATCAATTGGAAGAATCGAAGAGAAAGGCTTGAAGGTAGAATTTGTAGACGGTAAAGTCAAGGTGATAGATAACCATGGGAAGACACTCCTGTAAGCTAAGAAAAAGGGAAGACTCTACGCTATTGAAGAACAGACAGAAACTGCTTGTGTGACGAGAACTGAAAGTATTGAACTGATGCACCGCAGACTTGGTCACCCACATTACAATACAATTAAAACTGTAAACTCCATTAACGAAGATAAAGAATCGATAGTGTTAGCAAATACACCATGTTCCAGCTGCATCCAGAGAAAAATGAAACGGAAAAAAATTCCAAAGTACGCCAACACACGAGCTAAGGATCCTCTTGAAATAATACATTCTGATGTTGTTGGTAAAATTTCCCCCTCATCCTTTGGAGGATCAAGCTATTTTGTTACATTTACTGATGATTTTTCGAACTTTACTACCTTGTACACCGTGAAGGCTAAAAGTGAAGTGTTGGAAAATTTGATGAGTACCGCCGCATGGTTGAAACTCTTCACAACAAGAAGATAAAAATCCTAAGAAGTGACAATGGCAGAGAATACAGAAATGAAAAATTTGACAAGTATCTTACTGTGCATGGAATTCAAAGGCAGCTTAGTGTACCTGAAACACCACAACAAAATGGCAAATCAGAGAGGATGAACCAAACATTGATAAACACAACAAGATGCCTTCTCATTGAATCAGGAGCAGACCACAGATTTTGAGCCGAAGCAATAGCCACTGCGGCTTATGTACATAATAAGCGACAATCTTGTGCAATTAATGGCAACATCCCGGAGGAAATGTGGTCAAGTTCTGAAAGAAAAATAGATCATCTCAGAGTATTTGGATGTAGAGCTTGGAGCCATGTGCGCTCATATTCAAGGAAAAGTAAACTTGATCCTAAGGCCACAGAATGCATTTTTGTGGGTTATCCCAATGGAGTCAAGGGCTACAAATTATATGACCTGAAGAAAAAACAGTTCTTTGTAAGCAGAGATGTAATTTTTGAAGAAAATATTTTCCCCCTGAAGACTAACAATTGTTATAATACTATAGGAGAAGTTACACTCAGTATTGAAAATTTGGAAGATGACTACCTGTATACATCTGAAGTAGAAGTTGGAGATTCAATCCTAGAACAGTCAAATCTCGACACAGATGACCTAAATCTATTTCCTGCTCCATTTCAAGAACTACATGACCTAAGTCCTGACGATTACTCTAACCAACAGTCCTAAAGCAACCCTAAATCAGCTGGAGAGATAATAGAAGTACCCGAAAACCATGACACTGAAGTGAAGACAAATAATCTTACCTGTAGAAACAAGAGGGATAAAGGAGCAAGACCTGTCAGTACACCCAAACACCTTGAAGATTACTACCTCTATAATGCTCAAGAGATACACCAATATGATGAGAGAGATCCAGTGACAGTGCAAGATGCCCTGAAATCTCCTGAAGCAGACATGTGGCAAAAGGCCATGAACGAAGAAATTGCAAACCTCACTCAAGCCCAAACCTGCGAACTTACTACCAAACCACCTGGTGTGAAGATAATACCTTCCAGATGGCTGTTCCGTAAGAAGGATGAAACTGGAAAACGAGCAAAATTTAAGGCCAGGTTAGTAGCAAAGGGCTACCTCCAAGTATCTGGTGTGGACTTTCATGACACCTTTTCTCCTGTTATCAAGCTTAAATCCATTCGACTATTAATTGCCATAGCTGCTGAAAAAGATTTTGAAATCCATAAAATGGATGTGACAGCTGCATACCTCAATGGAGTCTTAGAAGACGACTTGTACATGGCTCAACCAGAAGGTTGCATTGAAGAGAGAAATGAGCACATTGTCTGCCACCTAAAGAAGAGTATATATGGCCTTCGACAATCAGGACGTGTGTGGAACACTTGTTTAAATGACTTCCTAATTGATTATGGATTAGTGAGGGCAAATGCAGACCCATGTATTTATTTTTGTCACCAGAGAAACATCATAGTTGGAGTCTATGTTGATGACCTTTTGATCATTGGTGACATACAAGAAATAAACAAGTTCAAAGAAAAGATCAAGGAAAAATTCACTGCTAAGGATTTAGGCCCAGCAAGCCAAATTTTATCCATGCAAATATGCAAGGAAAAAAATGGGTCATACACTTTAGACCAAACTGCCTATGTGTCAGAAATACTAGAAACTTTCAAGATGACTGACGCAAGACCTGCAGCTACACCATTAGACCCCAGCACAAAATACAACAAAGCAGACAAAGAAAGGGAAGAAATCAAGGAGATCCCATATAGGCAAGCTATTGGGAGCCTGCTATATCTCACCTGTGGTACTCGCCCACATATGGCTTACTCATCCACCTATATGAGCCAGTTCAATGAGAAGCACACTGAAGAACACTGGCGGGGTGTAAAGCATGTCCTGAGGTACCTAAAGGGAACTCGACACTGAAAGTTGAAATTTAGAAAGACAGGTGAACCGCTGCTAATCTATTCTGATGCTGACTGGGGAGGTGACAGAACTGACCGAAAATCTTATAGTGGATATATAATGCTGCTCGCAGGAGCTCCAATCTCATGGTCTAGTAAGATGCAATCCACAACAGCCTTGTCGTCGACAGAGGCAGAATATATTGCAATGTGTCACACCGCCAAAGAAATCTTGTGGATCAACAATCTATTGAAGTAAATATGTAGTGGGTTGGTGTCCTCGCCTCAAAAAGTGTTAGTTGACAATCAAGGAGCCATATTCATAACCAAAAACCATTTGACCTCAGAGAGAAGCAAGCACATAGACATAAAATACTTCTTTTTAAGAGATTTGGAGAGAGAGAGAGAGAGTCATTACTTTTGAATACATACCATCAGGTGAGAACCTTGCTGACCTTCTCACAAAACAAGTGTCGAAGAAAGCCCTACAAGCTTCTGGATATGCAGCAACATACCCTGGTGAATAAGCACTAAAAGTGACTGACAACCTTGTGTAAGAACTTTCTCCTATGCTGAAGTAGAGACAGTTTTATTGAAATACTAGTGAAAACATTGATTATTGTTGTTAAGAGACTCATTTTAGAAACTTTGATCAAACTCACTTCATGTACAGAACCATTTTAGTATTTAGAAGTTAGTTTTATTTACAGTGTGTCAGTGCTAAAACAGTATCAATATTTATTACACTGCATGAATGTTTAATAGTATTATCATGTTTTTTTTTTACTGTAGAAGCATTCTGTCATGTATTATCAGGTCTTCATATATGATCCTTATATTGTTAAATTGAAGTCTATAGACATTTAAGATAGTGTAATTAGCAAGTGTTAAAATATATGCAAATTCCAATATTTAAATGTTCTAATATGTATAACTTAACTGTTTTCATTATAATTGTATTAAGCTTGTAGAGTGGCAACCTTCTTTCGAACAGAACTTATGTAGTAAGATTTGGCAACAAGTTGCCATTTTTATTGTTCTATTTATATTGAGACGCAGCTTGGTGAGGTGAGGTGAAGCAGGGAAGCAGGATTCAATCAACTGCGCGCAGGGAGAGCGAAAATTGGGAAGCAGTTCTATCTCAACTGCGTGCCAATGAGGGTGTTTAAACGAAAATGTGCGCGATGGCAATGTATATACAATCATAACTAAGTTCGGAATCTGATTCCGGTGAATTCGAAGACCAAGTAATTTCAACATTACTTCGTGAAAAGCTTCCGAAAAGCAATTATCTAAAGTAAAGAAAGACGCACGGAGAATTCATTCTCAAGAGTGAATTTTCTAATGAAAAATATAGAAATTATTACCGTGTAAACTATTTCGCGGGATAGGCAAGTCGTGGAGTGCTCTTTTGGTATTCTTTCTTCGCGTTTTCGTATTTTTCGTTCACCTTTTGAATGTAAAGTAAGCACTGTAGTAAAAATTACAAAAGCATCTTGCGTACTGCACAACTATTTGAGAAATTCTGCAGTATTGCAAACTGGAGGTGATATCACCGAACAGGATTTGCCTCAGTCAGAGCCCGACTTTGACCCAATGGGGCCCTGGGCAAAGCAGACTTTGGGGGCCCCCTCCAAGGACAGATCCAGAGGGGAGTACATGCCTCCCCCCTCCCGGACCAGATTTCCACATGAACATGTGGGACACTCACCCAGGTTCCCCATAAGTTGGGACCGGAAATTCAAACAATTTTCGACCAACAAGTCAAAAATTTGAAAAATAATTACAATAATAATAATAAGAGTTAATTTATTATAATTTACTTTTTGATGCTAATAAATAAATTCATGAAATTTTCTTTTGAAATTCAAAATAGATCAGTCTGAAGTTATTACACCCACCCACCCCAAAAAAATGAAATAAACCAGAAACGCTTATGGATGTAAGTATGCTTTTACTATAGTGGGTGCACTGTGCCCCACCCAGGATTTTTTTTCTGTATCTCCCACTGGCCCCATTTACTGTGTAAACCAAAAACCACATTTTCAAAAATATGTACAATTTAATATTAAATTAGGTGGGCCCCATAAGTTTGGGGGCCCTGGGCAAGTGCCCCACTTGCCTATGCGGAAATCTGGGCCTGGCCTAAGTACCAATTACGTCCACTGCATCAAGCCAATGCACGAAGTGGATCTTTAGCGTTTTGGATTCGTCAAAAGTTCACGGAATACTTTAATTCACCCGGAGGTTCAGTTCCTTGGCAGAGAGATTGCGTGTTTAATGGAAAGTACTGAGAATGTATAATAATTAAAATATAAAAATTAATCTTTAAAGCATTTTATGTTTATACTTTTTAATAAAAATAATACATTTTTTAATGCTTATTTTTTTTAATGTTGTAACACCTTTCTTTTCTCAATCATTTAAATTTAAATTAAAGTTACTTTTAAAATTCCGGTTAGATAAAGTTTCTTTCGGAAAAATTTTAATACCTACCTCCGAACGGAAAAACATGTTAAAGGGGAACGTAACTAATTGGTAGTTCCTAGTAAATAAAATCATTCCGAGAAAATGCATCATTTCGAATCGTCTGTACGTAACATGAAGCAATGTTATTATTTTACTGTACATGATTATAAAATATTTGTAAAAGTTGAAATTAAAGTTCAAGATTACGTGTTTATTTTATTTTTAATTACAAATCTACATCTTTTCAACTAAATAATCCTTGTCATGTATTATACTAACTATGACACACTCTGTATAGAAAATAAAGAAATATACCTACAAAACAGTTTTGTTTTCGCCGAAAATCTTCTGTCAATAAAATGTTATCTAAAACAAATAAAAGGTGCAGCGGAAATCGGTAGTAGTCCAAAAGGATGAATTTACACGAGAACAAATTGAATACATTGTAAGCAAACTAATTCAAGAAACACTTTTAATTGAAAAGAGCAACCGTTTTCCCATGTACACTTCAAATAAATTAATCTTAAGTAAAAATATTATAAAAACTTAGCAGATTCCATTCCAATTTCTTGGGCTATTTCTTCTCAAATCAACAATTTTAGTCAGCATGTGACGTATCGTATAGTACTGTTCTCCCTCGAACTGCCTATATTAATTTTTCCTCCATCGTGGACTTCACTTTCAACGCAACTTTTCACTCGCAGGTCGTAGTCACTAGTGACAATCTGCGGCACGAGCACAAACCTTCGCAGCTTACGGGCGCTCTAAAGCTGCGTCACCGGACCCTGCGTTCGAACATCGGTGTAGTATTTACTTTGTTTCACAGAATCTCACGGTGAGTCACCTCACCCCACCTCACCAAGCTGCGTCTCAACTTGCGCCCGGCCTAAGCGTTATCGCCTTCCTAGCTGGAACTTTTACGATAAAACACTCGTTGGTCTCCTTGCAAATGCCTCTAAACAATCATTACTCGGGAGGTATTCTCTTTGCATGGTTTCTACGCTTTGAGAAAAGGCTCTCATCAATTTCAACAATGAGGTTGGTCCCTCCGAGTTTTTTCTTTGGCCTTGTTAAAAGACTGTGTGTACAAACTTCTCTTAAGTAATTATTCCAACCGATAACAGTCTTGTCACTCAACTCTAATTCTTCATTTCCCCATTCAGTAGTAGTCAATTCTTTGTGCCAGCTGTAAATAAATCTTATTGCAGTCACAAATGAAATAGTTGAATTCTCGAACCATGTTTCTTTCCGAATGGATATTCGCTTCTGACAAGTCTTAATATTAAAACACCATTGAATCTGTGTTTTTTAATAAAGCGCGATATCGTGGCCACTAACGCATTTTTTTGATGACGGTAAGATTCCATACCTTTGAAAGAATTCTACTGCTTCTTGTTCTGTAGTTGGTAAATCCCAAATTGTAAACATTTTTTACAACGCAGAGCTACAACGAAACTTAAAACAGCGACAGCTTTACTGCAAGAGCTAGAAACTCTTATCAAGGTCACATTGAATCATTTGTGGCTGGTTTTACCATCATTGGCTAAAAACTGCCTCTTGGCGCCATTGCCTGCATTTGGCTAAAATGGTCGACTGGATCTTCCGTCAGTACCGATATTTCACAGAGGATGAAATCAGAGTTTGACGAAATATTTCCCTAGTTAAATTGCAGAAAATGGGAAAACTTTATAATGTATTGAAAAAATAAGTTGCATGTGATTTTTCATTAGAAAAGGTCATTAGTGTAGTCATCATAACACTTTATAGGGCAGCACCGGCTTTAAGCCGATTGGACCTATTAGATTAGGAAAATTAAAAATATGTGTAAAAGAAAATTGCGTTAACAGATGTAAAAATTATTCAGAATAACGACCAAACGATGTGTGTAAAACATGCAGCTGTTTATCTCGATATGCTGGTTGAAGAAATGGAAGCATTAAAACCATCTTAATATTTCTGAAACCCATAAAAAATTCTAAAATTCCTCGCTACGAATGACAGAGCTGCTGGCTTTCCAAATAGGGACCGGAAGCAGAAGCTTTTCTAGATTAAATTAATTAAAACATACATGAAACCAACAATATTGCAGTAGAGACTAAACAGTCTTGCAATACTTTCTATAGAGCATGAGGATATTAAAACTTGATCAAATCATTAATGATTTTGCTAATCAAAAAAAATCTAGAAATATTTATTTGTAGATTTTTTTATTTTGTAAATTAAATCTGGCTTAAATACTTTTTCCATAACTTAAGGTCTTATATAATCATTTCATGTTTAATCCCTCATTTCTAGAACCGACCACTTATATCCCAAATAAAAACAAAATTTTGTAAAAAATAAGATATGTAAGCAATGCCTTACATAAATCCAAAAACCGAATTTACCGAAACGCTGATAGTAATCAACTCTGTACAATGCATGTAATGGAAAAAAATCTATAATAAAAAACCACACTTCAGTAGTGTCATTTTTATAATTTATTCGTGCTTTCATTAGTTTCTGAAAGCCCATTTGTTTTACATTTACATCAATTATTCATAAAACTGGCCACACTTATTATTTTAAATGAAAAGAAAATTATCAAGACAGATCGCTGTTAGGGACTTTCAAATAATCACTCAAAAATGGACTGTATTAAAAATTTATTAAACATATAATATTTCGTCTTATACAATAAAATGTAGCCCAAAGGCTCAATAATAAAAGTGAGCACGACAGCTCACTGCAGAAGAGCACGCTAACTCGAAAGGCGAGGGCACCATAGCTCTCAAAACACTACTAACTGACTTCGAACAGTGCAACAGGTTGATTAAATACACAAGCACGTGTACGTCGCCAATTCTCAAGATTAGCCATGTTCTTGGCAACTTATCGCCCGGGTTGGGGAATTTTTCGAGCATTAACATCTCGATCATTAACAATCGCGTCTCCTATAGCAAAAGAAAAAACTAACAATTGCAAAAACCCAAATACCCATAAATCTGCATCTATAATAATACTGTAATGATGCGCCTTCGAATATGTAAAAATGTCATAAAAATATGGAAAGGTTAAGTCGATCGAAGGCTGTCATCATTACATTTATTTGACAAATTTGGAAACGACGGCTGAAAGCGGTACGTTAATTAAAGAACGGACCGGGCCAGTGTGATGTAAGGTATTGAATAGTCATAAGGCGGCGGTCAACTTGGGGGGTTGATCGCCAGATAAGATTAAGAGACGAAGTCGCCAGGGTTTGACATTACACGACAATGGACTGTGTTTTCGAATTTACAACGGCGGCATGTGAGAACCACTGGCGTTGTGGGAGGTTTTTGCAAGCTTGTTTCCCGTGGGGGTGTACGTTAGTTGAGCAGGGGCGGCAATTTAAATGATGGTGGAGTAAAACAAGCGAATGAGGTGATGGCATGTTTCAGAATTTGTCTAAAAGAATTTAGAAGGGGGAGCCAAGGAAGAAGGATTGGCTTCAAAAAAATATATATTGAGGAGTTTAAAAAAACTCAACAGCTCTCTCTCCCATTCTTTCGGAGATAGCCAATTCTACGATCTCTCAGGGAGAGACCTTTTTCTTGATTTGTGGTGTATCGGGTCGAAACGGAAGTTCCCCGTTGCCTATTGAGATTGGTGTGCTACGACGTGAGGAAAATATTTTAAATTCCCCAAATAAAGTCTGAGCAGTGAAATATTGGTGTATGTGCGCGAAGTGATTTAAAGGCAGCAGCAAACTCCCCAGCGATAGAAGCAAGAGTTCCTCGGCCCACGTCAGAAGTGAATCTACAAGTGCACCGAAATACAACGTATTGAGTGAGTCCAAATAATTCATTTTGTAAAGATCAGTCTGGTTCTTTTTGGTAGAGGTTTTTGATTTTGTTTTGTTAAAGTTTGGTTTACGAATAGGTGGAAATAATTGATAGAAGAATTTAGTGGTATTAGATGTTTTGGTTAATTATTCTGTGATCCCTTGCCTTGTTTTTTAAAAGTAATCTTTTAGAACCATACTTTTTAGTTGAGAATTTGGTTTATGTATGGATAAGTGTTTTGTTACGAAAGTGTTTAAGATAAAATGTACAAATGTATAAAAATTGTAAATAAATTAAGTTTAATTTAAATTTAAATCAACTCTCTGGTTTAATTGCTTTTCAATATTTTTAGTTTACTTGTTCGTCATTGCTAATTACGTCCTGAACTACGGGTTATTAACAAATAATTTTAAAACACAACGCACCCAACTACCCCTTTATAAATAACTAGCGGCCCGTCCCGACTTTGTCCGGGTCGAACAAAATATTATACCAATAAATTTCCAGTTGATAGCCAATAAATTGTAAATCTTTTTTTAGCTTAATAATAAACTAAATAATACCTTAAATTAATATTACGTCAGTAAATAATTAAAATTAATTTTTTTAAGAAAAAGGCGTGCCGGAGAACGGCTAGGTTCGAACCGCTACCGTCAGAAAGACCCACCGCGATAACACCACGCTAAGGATGGTTGAAGTCTTCGGCACAAAAAGCGGTAGAAGACAGTAGCGGTAACAATGGAGACTGTTAGGATTAAACCCCTAACTTTATTTCTACTGATCAGATATACATAATATATAGCCTATGTCCATCTGGAATAATGTACCTTTCAAACAGTGAAAGAATTTTTCAAATAGGTGCAGTGGTTCTCGAGATTACCCTCCACGTACAAAATCGCTCTGTCTTTATATATAAGTATAGATAGATAATAGAAAGAGGTTAAGAGTTGAAATAAAAATACAAAAATAAAAAAAGGATTATAAGTAAAGAATTTTTTTTTAAATATTCAATTTTTTAAAAATAATATTCTTAAAATAATATTCAAATTAATATTACGTTAGTTAATAATTAAAGTTAATTGTTTAAAAGAAAAAGGCGTGCCGGAGAACGGCTAGTTTCGAACCGCTAACGTCAGAACAGAAGCCCACCGCGATAGCACCACGCTAAGTATCGTTGAAGACTTCGACACAAAAAGCGGTAGAGGACAGTAGCGGTAACAATGGAGATTGTTAGGATTAAGCCCCTAACTTTATTTCTACTGATCAGATATACATGATATATAGCCTATGTCCATCTGGAATAATGTACCTTTCAAACAGTGAAAGAAAATTTCAAATAGGTGCAGTGATTCTCGAGATTACGCTCCACGTACAAAATCGCTCTCTCTTTATATATAAGTATAGATTAATGTACTACCCAACTAATTAACGCCCGATAAGATAACTTTGGACGAGCAATACGACACATGGTACCGACCAGGATAATGAAAATAATTTGTGTTAGGCTGGAATCGTGAAAAATTTTTATGCGTTAAAAAATTTTTTTGGTTCGGTGCATGACTCAGTCTTATGGTGTGTTACGGACTTTAGAAATAAAAAAAAATCTGTTTTCAAGGTGAAGGGAGCCGCGTTTTAAGTTTGGTTTGAAAGCTCGAGATGATTGAAATTGAAATGTGTATTTGCCATATTTAATTGTGAAGATATACGAAAAATTGAATGAATTGATAATTTGGATTTAATGAAAACATAGAATTGATGTATAAGATATTTTGAAGCATTTGACTATATTTTAAATAATCTGCAGAAACCCCAATCAAATGCCATTAGATGGATTCTCTACCTACGTTTTCAACAAAATTTCTGAACATTAAGGAAATGGGAAAAAATGGGTAAGAAAATGAGCTTACCTTGCGTGTTCATTATGTCAGGTAATCCAAATGTAAAACAGAAATCATACCTCTCCAGCACGGATCATTAGAAATTCGTGAAACAATGTGTTGAAGAAAAAAGAGCACGTGCACGAGTTTGACGGGTAAAAAATCCCGTCTTTGGTGTTCGTGAAAATATTGCACTACAATTTTAAAAAATGCGGGAAATAACTGGTGCGGAGAGGAACTAGTTCTTTCATGAACAAAGAAGACTGCAACTCACGATGAAAATACTTTAACTGGATGATGATGAACATGGATCATCGTATCCAAGAAGTTAGAAACACGTGTTGCAGGAGCCTCTCACCATTTGTGAGATTTCACTATTGGTAGAGTTTGTAATCCACAATAGTCCAGTAAAAGTAATATCAGAAGGATTTTATAACATATAACAAATTCAATTTATTTGCGTGGGTCAAGAAAAATTACAGAGCAATTACAATTCACAGGTCGCGAACGAAATCTGACCAACAGGTGTCCAACAGGATTGGTTATCGCTTGAACTCGCGTGAACTCTCGGACTACTGTTGCCGAAGTCCGTTTTCCCATTCGTTTCTTCGCGCGCATCTGCCTATGCGTAGTGTTCGTGGAGCAGACGCCAGCGCATGTATCTATACGCCGACGTTCGCTAGCTCTGACATCTGGTGGCACTGAAAATAAAGAGTTCCCCACACGAGGATTAGAAGTATTTGCATTGCAGCTATTGGAGTGGTCTTGACTGCTCCAATAATTACCTTGAGAGATTTATTCTGAGCTCTTTCCAATACGTCGATTTTCCCTTTAGAAGCAGAAATCAGGACCTCAGTTCCGTATTTAATTATGGTTTTAACATATATGTTGTAAGTCTTATTCAAGGTTTCTTGCATGCCTCCCCATTTGGCAACAGCAAGTCTTTTCATCATAGTGATTCTATCATCAACCTTTTCCCTTGTGGCTTTCGCGTGATCAGTGAAGCTTAATTTGTTGTCTAGAACCACACCGAGATATTTTGTACTATTACTTTTACATAGCGCTTCGTTTTCTATCATCAAATCGAAATCCATGTTCACTTTTCTAAGAGAGAAGAACTGATACTCTGTTTTGTTTTTGTTGATTAGCATGTTATTATCTTTGGACCAATCTTGGAGTATTTCCAGTGCTTTATTCATTGTATCTTCCAGTCTCTACTTTTGGTCCTGATATATTCTAGAGTTTTTTGTTTCGGTCCATATCACCAAATCATCTACGAACATAGAGACGTTGATGTCTTGAATCTCTGTTAACTTACAGTTACAATGTAGTCCAATAATTTTATAATAATACTAATGTGTATGTCAATTACTAATGAAAATCTGTTGCTATCGAACGCATCAAGTATTTCGACTGTTTCGAGTGTTTTCTCGCAATAGATGGGTACGAATAATCTTTGGTATTAATTTCGGTACCGTACGGGAGAAAAATAAACAAACCCTTTCGGTAAAATTGGCGTAAAATTATCAAAGTTACGATATGCTGATGTTATTTTACAAAACTTTCGGTGCATGAACACTGTTGATATAAAGTGTAACTTGGAGCAGAGGTAACCAAGAAGGTGTAACCAACTACTCTGCATCACTTTTTATTTTGTTTTCAGAATATGTCTCCTAAGGAAAAATACGTTACCAGTTATATCAAGTTTGGATTCTTATCAGTAAAAAGTCATGGTGAAACGAAACCTCGATGCGTAATATGTGTAACCGTTCACCACTTTTCTGTGACCGAAGACCAGGATTCTTCGAGAGAAAACTAGAAAATCTCAAGAAAATGAAATTCGGACCCAGTGTTTCAAGATTTACGTCATCTGAAAAGCATTGGCTACGTCGCACGAAATTTCACAATTAATCGAAAAAGAAAAAGAAAAAATGCGTTATGTGAAACCTTATTTGCTTAAGACAGTCGAAGAGATTCAGGAAGGGATGCCAAAGAAAAATTCAAGACATGCCCTATCGAAAGACGAGGTGAAGGTGCGAATCCAAAACATTGAAGAATGTGTAGCAAATTTTTTTTTAAAGTCATAATATTTTGCTTTGCAGAGTGATGAATCCCCGGACGTTGTATAATGTTGTCAGTTACTTGTTTTGATGTAGACTGCTTCTTCCAAATCAGTCCTATTTGGGGTGCAATCCTGGAACAGGGGCATTAGTAGTAAATTAGTAGTAATTTATAGCAGCTATAACTCTGCAACTAATCAGCAAGTAGTAACAAGTGATATTCCGTTTGAAAGCAAAGATCCTAGATTATAAACAGGATACTGCGCGCACGCGCGAAAGTGCTGGGCACGGGGGGGGGGCGTAAAATAAGCCCAAAGTGGGTAAGTCTTTGACTTTTATGCGCCCGTAACTGATGAACTAAATATTGAAGCTATGCAACTGAGGCGTCAACGGCTTTGTCCCATCGAGATCTGTGTGAAGACCTTAGATTCGTGAGGGTCGGTTACGATTTCTATAAGTTGTAGCCGTTAGAAGTGTCAGAAGAGACCTGCTTGACTATGTTGGCCTTATGAAGCGTACAATTAAAACCAGGTGAAATGGAATAAAAAGCAAAAATCATACTGATTTTGTAACTTTGGCAATAAATAAACACAGTCACTGAATGTAACCATCGTTCCTTCACTCAGTCCCAAACTCCAATACCTATTTTACATTCAAACTTGCCTCCGCAACGCACGCCACAGCCATTTTTTTGTTCGGTTTCTAGATGAGGACAACACGATCAAAGAGGAGTTATTAATGTCGCAGGAACTGGAGGGTACGTCGAAATGTGTTGACGTCATGAAAATAATTAGTGAATATTTCGAGTAACATGATATTATGTTGGAAAACATCGGTGGTTTTTGTATAGATGGAGCACCTGCTATCCTAGAATTAGGCTCTGGTCTAGCAACCTAAGAAAAAGAAAAAATTCTTTGACATTAACAACGCACTGCATCATTCATCGCTAAGCGTTAGCTTCCAAAACGTTCCAAGGAGTGCTTTGCTAGTACAGTGCAAATTGCCATTAAAGTGGTCAAATTTATCAAAAACAGTGCACTTAGTATCCGGCTTTTCAAAAAATTGTGTGCCGAGATGTACTCCGAACATGATACATTACTTTTTCACACCGAAATTCGTTGACTTTCTCGAGGAAACATGCTGAAACGATCGTACGAACTGAGTGAGAGGTTGCGTTCTTTTTCTTTTTTTTTTTGCTGAGAGAAAAAAAATGAAACATTTATTGGAGTAGTTCTGTGATCTAAAATCTCTGATGCATCTGCCTTAGCTTGTGTATATTTTCACAAAGTTAAAAAAAAACTTTATTTATTGTTGCAAGGTTGCCCGAATGTAAAATGTAGGTGTGGATATACAAAGTTGGTGGAGAAAATTATTCTCCTCCAACGCTCGTTAATCGTACGGAGCGTTTTAAGTTTTAAATAAATTAAAAACGCCCTTTGATGATGAGAAATATGTTAAAATCAGAGCAGTGATACAGCAAAACATACTACACCTGCAAAAGTTGACAAATGAATTTAACCCTTTATTTTCCGAAATGCAAGCAAATTGAAAAAGGTATCCGGAGATTGAATCGTAACTCTTCCACAATCAATGTTGCGGGAGTTACGGATAAAATCGAGGAAGAGGTCGTCGAATTGTAAAATGATAGCAACTGCAAGGATGCGTTTGAATCTGGATCCCTATTTAAAGAGTTCTGGTGTAAAAAAGTAGTTTCATATTTCAACCTTCGAGAAATCCCTTGTGGTATCTTGTTTTCTTTGCAACGACCTACTTGTGTGTACAGGCTTTTGCATTGCTTTTGATGAAAAAAATTCAAATAAATCGCTTGAATGCAAACGAAGATATGCATATAGCTTCGAGCAGTATTATGCTAAGGTTTTACGGTTAGTAAAGCAAATGCAAGTTAAAAAGTCTCCTTAATTTTTAAGTTTTCACTGGTTTTTGTGTTTGCTATTAAGTTGACGTTAAAATTAAATTTGTTATTGTGTTAATTAAATTTGTTATTGTGTTATACCAGTTGGATGTAAACCGCCCTGTTAGGTGACGATACGTTTGATACTGTTGCCAAAACATTTTATGCAAATTGGATAATTTCGTGAGGTACTTCTATTCATGTAATCACGGACCATAGAAAGCAATTTTAGCGTAGTCTGTTTAAGGCTACATTACTTGGAATAAAATACATTCACAGCACACTTTTAAATCTTTAACAAATTTTTAGCATTATCAAAATTTGCTTCCTTCAAAGGGAGCCATTTTAATGGAAATCACATTTACACAAATTTTATGTCTTGTTATTTTCAGTAACTTATGATGTTGAAAAAAACGTTTGTCATTCATTTATTGTGCGATAAAAATAATATAATGGAAAAAAATTCTTTCCGTGCTTATTAAGGTGAAATAAAAATAAATCTTAGTCTAAGATGAAATAACAATAAATGCCTGTTTGCATTTATTGCTATTTCACGGTAGACAAAATCAGTAGTAAATAGACATTGTTTTCTGTTGCGGCAGTTTCACATCGTGAAATTTGGTTATCATAAAAATTTGTTGACAGGAAAATTTCCTTATCAAAATTGAAAAAAACAGTGACATGTTTATAATATTAAAAAATAATCAACCCTTTACGTAAATCCTATAAGGTAAGAAAATAGATACTAAAATTATAGTCCCAAACATATTGAAATTTAGCGGGATATTTTATCGTAATTTTGGATTTGTAAGACAGGTTCTGCTATAAAAAGATAATAAAAAATATGAGCATTATTTCAATCGATTCTTCAATAAATAGGAGAACTGTATTAGCATATTCGGATATAACTTTAGTTTTCATGCAGAGGTAAAGTGCTTATGTTTAAGTATATATACAATGTGTTATTTAAAAGCATGGCCTGAAATTAACTGTATGAATACACGTACTTGTTTAAATATATAAGTATTAAAACATATTCGTACTTACTTTGTTACAATGTCTTTTAAATACAGTAACCACCGCTTATAGTGATCACTGGTTATAAGAATCAACCGTTTATAAGAATCAATATCGCGAAAACAAAAACAAATGTATCATTTCCATGTTAAAATTTTCGCTTTAAAGAATCAATCCACCGGTTTTAAGAATCAGTTTACACTCTTCGCTTTCCTTTCATTTTTCCAAAAAAGCTACTTAAACCCTCAAAAGGCACGAAGTTCTTTCTTTTTTTTTAAAGTAAGGCTGATAAGAGGGGAGGGAATATAGTCGTAAAATTCACCCCTTTCTTTATTAGACATAACATAATAGTTTCCCCTTAAACGCTTTACCACAACACTGTCCTATTAGCTTGACCCCAGGGCATCTTTACCCGAGTCTGATTTCACTTTTCTCCACTGACAAACAAAAATAGGGACTCTTTTTTCCCACCTCCCACATCCTGGTTGCGGCTTCCTGTACCCTAAAACACATAAATCTTCGGCGATGTGTCCACTATCATTCAGGCAAACGTGACATTAGTAGATTCAGCACGTTATCAAACCGAGAAACGTAAGATAGAAGGTGAATCTTCGTCTGAGACTATAAGTATTGAAAGAGGTATAAACAGCCTCCCGAAAACTTCATTACGTCAAACTACCGTAGAAAACTTTTTCTTGCTCCCTTCCTGTAGTTGAAATGTTAAAACTGTTAAGCAGGTATGTTGTAACTTGTAACAAATGTTGTATTTTTTTCTTCTCTTACTATAATCATGTGTATCACTTATAGGTCTAAAAATTAAGTTGTATTTTTAAAACTATAAAAAATAATTTTAATAAAAGATAATGTAAATTAAAGAGTATTTTATGGTAAATTATCTAATATATGTATATATAGGTGTGTTTGTGCCTGTCCAAAACCCTAAATTTCGGCTATAAGAATCAACCGCTTATAAGAATCAAAAACAGTAATAACAAACGTGATTCTTATAAGCGGAAATCACTGTAATATTCCAATCTGACTGAAACTTATAAAAGGCCAAGAGAAGAATGAACTTGATCAGGCAATCCTCTAATCTTATCCGTTCGTGGTAACCAGTTCGTAGTAAAAAATAGTTAACCAATTCTAAAGCACATTTTATGTTATCTTAACAGGAAGCGCAGCAAACAAAATCTAGACGGACTGAATCTAAAATTAGCCTCCTATCCACCAACATTAGAGAAAAAGCACGTAGCGACGTCTGAATTGCTGATAGAAATTTAAGAGCAGAAAAGTCCAGTGCTTTTAAGCAAAACTGAATTCACTAAATATATTATTATATAAAAAAGTACATAAATAAAAACTATTACTACATCAATAATTTGTAATTTTTCTTATCTTAAAACAAAACAATTAAAAATGAAGGGAATAAACTCCCGATTATCCTTAGATGGAATATCTAAGCATTACAAAAGAAAAAATAAGCAATAAAATACAGATTGTCGGAAAAAAATGTTATTATGGTTCGTAAACAAAAGATTATAACAAACAGACATTTCTAAGAAAAAAAATCGACCTCAGGAAATTTTGAGCATTATTTTAGTTAAAATTTAAATCATTGTATGTAGTGTATTTAAAACCTTTGAACATTTAATTTTTTACTGTATACTAGGGCATTTTTGTCATCCATGTTTGCCAATTTTCCTACACACGCGTGAATGATCTAGCACGAATAGCTGAAAGTCAAATTTACAGCACGTAGGTAAAATAATTTACAGACCTGAAATTAAATTCGTTCCAGAAATAGAACGAATAAAAAAGTATCGCAAATTAAGAATCTCAGGCGACAGTCCCTTATTTTAGAGCTTATTTCATTAGAGTATGCAGTTATCATACAGATATTAAGATATTGTTCCTTTGATGATTCATGCCTAAAGTAGGTGATTTTTCCACAATCCATCACATTATACGGATTTTGTAAAATTTTATAATATTGCGAAGTTACATTGAAAGTCGTATCAAATTTATCATACTATGATGATACGCGACTTACGCCATAACAGAGCATAATAAAACAGAACATTTAAAATTCCTTCTCCTACCTTCATCACATGATGCGTTTCCTTCTTGGGAATTTTCTTACGAAGATCTCGCAACGTGTCGGGGTTTCCTCTGAAAGATGACTAAACAGGCCAGCTTTCTGTAATCTTATCTCTCTTATCAAAGCGCACCATCTGCCTTTTCACATTTTATGTATATAGGGCCGCTATCCTGAGTGTGTTTGAGTGTGTGTGTGTGTGGTGAGAGGATATCCCTCCCCATGAAAAAAAGTCATTAGTAAATTTTCGTATTCAGTCTGAAAATTTTAAGTGTTTAGCCGGAAAGTTTCACGTTTAGTTTGACAATTTGAGGGTTTACTTCGAAAATTTTCAGATTTAGCCGAAAAATTTGGGCGCACGTAGGTAAAATAATTTACAGACCTGAAATTAAATTCGTTCCAGAAATAGAACGAATAAAAAAGTATCGCAAATTAAGAATCTCAGGCGACAGTCCCTTATTTTAGAGCTTACTTCATTAGAGTATGCAGTTATCATACAGATATTAAGATATTGTTCCTTTGATGATTCATGCCTAAAGTAGGTGATTTTTCCACAATCCATCACATTATACGGATTTTGTAAAATTTTATAATATTCTTAAGTTACATTGAAAGTCGTATCAAATTTAAGGGGGATAAGGGACGACCCAAAAACAAAACCTTGTTTTTTTTTTTTTTTAATATTCAATATTTTACTCTACATACAAAAGGAGAATAATTAATATTATTTTCTAGTAAATTGAGTACATTTCGAATTCACAAACAAATATTTTTTAAGAATAAGACCTGTTTTTCAAAAAATTCTTCAAATATTGTAGAATATTTCAAATTGTTCCATACGCATTTATTTCCACCTGATTTCTTCTAAATTTCTCAAGATTGTTTATTGAAGTGTTTTTCACAAAACTGTGCATGATTCTTTAAAATCACGAATATTTTTCAAATTTAAAAACCATAAAATAAAGTGAAAACATGCAAAAATATAAAAAAGACAAGCAGAATAGAAAAAAATTATTTAAAACTTTAGATCCATATATAAAAAAAAATAATAATAATAAAATAAATGCACAATTATATTTATACATATATGGTAAACTTATAATAAACAATTTAAAGTTTTTAATTGATATGGAATGCGCGTGGAACATTTTGAAAAATATTAGCATTTTTGAAAAACAGGCATTATTCTGCCAAAAAAAAAATCCTTATTTTGTATTCTAAGAATCTTTAATGTAGTAGAAAAGAAAATTAATTATTCTCATTTTGTAAATAGAGTTAAGATTTGAAAATTAAAAAATTCGAGGTTGAAGGCCCCCTGTCCCGTTAAGCAGGAAATGTCAAGTTTAGCTGAAAAATTTCAAGCTCAGTTGGAAAATTTGTGTGTTTAAGTAGAAAATGTTACATCTAGTCAGAAATTTGGGTGCTGTTTAAGTATGCTGTTTTTAGAAAATGTATTATTTCCGGTGAACTTTTGGTTCAGAGTGAAAAATTTAAGGTTTTTTTCAGAAAGTTATAGATTTTGTTAGAAAATTTGAAAGGTTTATTTAGGAAAAAATTAGGTTAAATTTGAGGGTTCTTCAAAATATGTTAGGTCTATTTGAAAAATTTTATGTTTTGAGGTCGAAATAAAATATAACTTAGCTCAAACTTACCGTAGAGAAAAAGTAGAGAAGATTAAAAAAGCTCTACACTTCGTCCAACGAATCAGCCACATTCTAGGTCTTACGCAAAGGGAGGATCTAGGTGTTCTTTGAAAATGGTAATTATATTTTCCAAAAAAGAGTGAAAATAAATCATAATTTAAAATTTCAGTTGTACCTTTTTCCTAAAAAATAAAAGAAAGAAATCTGATGTTGGTACCTTAATATCTAATAAATTTGGCTATTTAAATGAAAAAAAAAAAAAAAAAAAATCTTTTGAGTCATTGTTATTGCATCTCCCCCCCCCCCTCATAACACTGTTAAACGATCAGCTTTATTATTTTGAAAAATAGAAAAAGTGTTTGCAGTTGTTCAACAACAACCTCAAAATTTATTTTTTAACAACGATAGAAGGAAGATAAGAACAGATGAAATTAAATTCCTTGATTGGAAATAGCTTCGAAGTTCTTTGATATAATTATTTGTTTGTGATATCAGTCATTACCTATAAGAAAACAATTGAAATTTTTCTGGTCGCTACATTGTCCAAACGATGTAAAACCAACGACGATAGGTGTAAAAACAACATATGGTATCTCGTCCATAATTCCAAAGCTTATTTATGACTACATTGGAAATGCATTATTCTTTCTCTTTATACTCCTAGATGGCAGCACTAACTAAATTTCAAAATAACTTTCTAGAGAGGTGATATGTCAGAAGGAAACTAGATACTCTCTCAAGTGAGTGCTTTTCACTGATAAAGAGATTAATATTTAATAATTTCACACTTGCTATGCCAATTTCAGATTCTCAAATACCCACTTCGCTTTAAAAACTTCCGTACTCGTAATCCAGTTTATCTTTTGAAATGAATAATCCCTTCTAAAAAAAAAGTTGCTTATTCCTTTTCTTACATTTAAAGTTTAGATACAAGGAGAGTATTCTAATTTTAATTTTCTGATTTTATTTTTAATTTTTGTTCTTGAAACAATGTAAAAAACAAAAAAGTTTCGCATCTCGTCCATTATTGCAATACTGATGCATGGAGAATTCCTTAAGCTTTCGTCTTAAGCTTCTAGATGGCAGCACTAACTGAAATTCAAAATACGTATAACTTTGTAGAGATGTCAGAAGAGAACTAGATATTCGCTCATGTGAAAACTTTTCACTGATAAAGAAATTCATATCTAATAATTGACACTTACTATGCCGCTTTCAGATTCTAAAATACCGCTTTCCTAATCCCTAAAATTTTATATTTTGAATGGAATAATCCATTCTAAAAAAAATTACTGCAGTTGCGTATTCCTTTCATTATGTTACAAGTTTCAATATATAAGAAGAGAATTCTCGATATTTTAAATTTTAGTTCTTGAAACAATGTCAAAAAAAAAGTCGCGTATCTTGTCCGTCAATGCAATATTCTTTTACTGATGCATTGAGTATTCCTTAAGCTTTCATCCCAGGCTTTTAGATGGCAGCACTAACTGAAATTCAAACTATGATTCTAAAGATAAAAATATTATCGAGAAGTATTATGTCAAATGAAAACTAAATATTCGTTCACGTGGGAGCTTTACACCGATGGCAAAAAATATTATAGTTTTAATTTTTTTCATTTACTCAACAGATTGTAGATTCTCTAATGCACTACTCCACTTCAAATTCTGATACTCTAACCACTTGTATCGTTTGGAAATAAAATCTATTCTAAAACTTTAGTTCAGTTTTGAATTTCTTTCTTTACGAAACAGGTTTCGGTAATACTAAAGTACTCTAGATATTTTCAATCGTAGCTGAAACGCATTTCACAAGAAGAAGAAAGCTATAAATCCAAACTCCGGATAGGAATAGCGAGTATATTTAGATAAAAAATAAGTAATAGACCAATACGTATTAGAATTCAATACAGCGAATATCATATAAGCCCTTTGTCAGCTTAGAAATGTCTTAAGTTTATTTATTAAGGGAGGAATCATCAGTCAGGATACATTCATTAGTGTCGTTGAAGGGAAATTGTTGCTACTCAAATCGTTTGACTTTTATCATTCACAAAGAAGAGACACCGTTGTAAGACGTGTCACTTGCAAAACTAAGGCCATAAATCACACGACAATCATGGAACTCGAAAATCAGAGATTTTTGAAACGTTATGTACTGGGGGTGTAAATTCAGGCATAGTTTCAGTCGGTTTAAAACTCTATGTTAAGCTTATGACTTAAGTATTTCCCCTTTTTCACTTTAGCAAAGTATATTTTTAATAATGTTCTTTTTAATTTAAATGCAAACGTTATGCAAATTTTGAAATAACTGTTAGTTACTTCTTTAAACTCGGCAAAAATGCCGTAATCAGGGCTCGACTTAGCCTAATTGGGGCCTGGGGCAAAAACTTCCTTTGGGGCCCCCCTCTGCTTCACTACTTCAGTAATGAAGAACCGAACTTTATGGAGGTATTTAAATTTTTCACCTCATTATAGATATATAACAAGAAAATTGACTAGAACCTAAAATAGGTATAAAGTCCCCCCCCCCCCCCCCAATGGTCAGACGAAATATCATTTTGTCCATTTTACTGATTTTCTGACAATTCTATGTCCATCATTAAAAGGGATATAGCACATCTGAAGAGCCAAAATTTTACAAAAATGCTATTTAAATTTATTCGTTATATTTCCGTGATTTTTCATTCTCAACAATTCAAAATCTCAAAAAAGTAAAAAAAAAAAACATTAAAATAAACGTAAAATAAACTTTCTATTCGATTTGGGCCCCCCCCCCCCCCCTCTGATGTGGCGGTCTCTGATGTGGATGCCCCTGCCTTAGTCAGGCTCTGGCCGTAATTGTAAAAATGTTTCCCATCATTAAATTTATTTCATTTTTTAAAAGAATGTAAATTTTTATAAAATATAATAGTACGCATCCTGCATTTAAATGAATTCTTTCAGAGGATAAACGAAAAACCGGAATAAGAAAATATGGCTATGTCATTGTGTACTAAAAAGGTCGATTACGAAATTTCTTCAAGGCTGAATCTCTTAGGTAAATATTTTTCTCTAAGAGATGTTTGGTATTTTTAGTGGATTTTTATGTGATTTAATGATAAAAGTTTCATGATGATCGAGATCTATTACGTAAAATAAAAGCATTAAAACATTTATTCAGGACAAATAGTTTAAAAAAATGGAAGTTGCTGGAAAATCTAAAGATTGACTGGAAAATTCGAGTTTTATTTTAAAAGTAAATCTATATTTCATGCGCTTGACAATGTTAATAACCATAAAACGGAATTAAAATTAGCCTTGACTAGATAGTTTCCAGAGTTCTTAATTTCGACGAGTCAAAATTTTCAACTTAGAAATAAATTTTTTTCCATTTTTGGGTGAATAACACAATGAGTTATCTTCATTGTTTTTAGACATTAGTTACACATTCGACATCAGTTTGGAATGGCTTTGCAAAGCGGAAGTCACACTTTGTTCAGAATTGCCTTTGTAGTCACGGTGACATCAAAATAGTGAAGTCCCGCAGTGAGCCACTGTGTGTTTCCCGGGAAATGAATAAGCATGCCCTTGATTGACAAAAAAGATTAAAACGAGGTGCTAACCAGGTGGAGCCATACCAAATAGGTTAACGTGTCACAATCCTATTCACATTTTCTGGATGATTCGTCAAATATTTGCTCTCTTGCAGATTGGTTGAATACTCCCCACAATGGATGAATATCCTCTCACTTTCCAAATGCGATAATTTTTTCTGGTTAAGTATTATTTGGAGTTTCGGCTATCTTGTGCGTAGGATTCAATGGGAACAAACAAATGAGGAAGAAAGATAAGGCATTTTCCTCTTCAACAAAAACAGAAAGTTGTATCAACAATCATTAATATTCCATCACACTATGGGTAGAATGAAGAACTTTGGCATCTAGGAGATAAAGAAAGGAAACTGAAGGCTTTATAAGTTTTGATATCAAGAAGTCTAAAGCAAAAAGTATAAATTTAATGTCTGTCAATCAATCAGTTATTTTCTTATTCAAAATTAATCGAGAGCATCGAAATCAAGCTGATGCAAAAAAAACAGTCTCGGCTGGTATTAAGCTCGCAAGAGAGTGGTAAAATAAATTTTGGAGGAGAAAGCAAACCACCGAAACATTTCCAAAGAAATTGGATGGTTGAGGAACAAAAAATGAGATAGAATCGTTATTCATATTCTTATAAGTCGTAGGTTGGAGTCAATAGAAGAATTTGCACAAAAGGGATGCTTTATGGAAGGAAACAATAATACAAAAAAAAAAGGCGTCATCTTTAATCTGTGAAGAATGGAATTCTCTATATGTGATTTCCTCACACTGCTGGGACGATTCGCAGGCCTCGATGTCTCGAGGCACGGGTTCGCGTCCCTTCCTGGATGACGGTTGTTACAGTAGCACTCGACCGTTGGAGAGAACATTGTCAGATCGTTAAGAAGCTTTGAACAGATAGTCATGAAAGAATAAAATGAAAATGAATATTTTCAGTTAAAACCCTGATTCGATATAAAACGGCTATATCCTGTGCGTTGACAAACAAAAAAAGAGGTGATTTTGAAATGTTATAACAGACATATGGCATAACGGGCGAGAGACACGAAATCTGAATCTAGTGTCTATATCAGCAGTTCTCAACCTGCGAGGGTACCCTCGCAGGTTGAGATCCACCCCCAGGCATATCCACCCCCAGGAAGGCGGGAGTGATATTCATGGATGGTTAGCAAAAAATATGTGTAGAAAGCATTTCACGAGCGTTTCTCACGTTTTTTATACCTACGGAGGGCAAAGTGTCTGAAAATTACCCAAGCAGTGGGCTTATACATGATAAGGTTGAGAATCGCTGGTCTATATTATCAAAATTCTATTGAATTTGATTGATGTCTATGGAATGTTTCTAAGGCACGTTGTAAAAGAAAAGAAAAGACTCCTGTTGAGGATTAAGGTTTTCAAAAATTAACTGATACATCAACTTGAAAAATATACCTCAAATCCTTGAAATTTGAAAAAGGTCCTTTTTATGTGAATGAAGAACATCCTTTAAATTCTGGAGGCTATCTATCAAGTTATTCGTTTGTAAGTCTGTAAAACCTTGTTATCAGTTTGTGTCTGAAATTTACCGGTGGCAGTTTGTTCTCCTGCCACTATTTTTCGGAAATGAATGTTAGATAAATCACCCGAAAGTTATAAAGTGACTTAGATTAGAAGAATGAATTAGACCTTATCGTACCTTTAAAGTAAACATTCGGCTTAATGTAATTCCTTCCTGATATAGAAAACTCGATAAAAGCATAAATTCTTGGGAAAAAATAATGAATTTTTTTACGGTTGCAGCTGAACAATTAGCAAATATGATACTGGTTTAGAGATCAATAATAATGACACAACTGCTGAGCTTTTCCCGTGTCCATTTTACTTACGAAGATCGCCAGGTGAGACTCTTCTCTTGCTTGTCAGTTATAGAATGTTCTAAAACACGTATACCTGGAATGATATCGTAGAAGAACATTTAAGGCCTATTGGATACCAGATGGATATATTGAGTTCAATAACGTCTATTAGATACGTTAACCGACCATCTGGGAACATTTTTTGTTGTTCCAAAGAGGCAGACACTTTACGTGAGGACATTCACCCATACACACCGCCAAGTTTTGTCAGATTATTTATTATTGAAACCATATCCCCGACATAGCTTTCTATAAAGAGACAGCACAGGATCATTTATGCAGGGATTGGAACCCAGGCCCAGTCGATGGTAGTGAGACACTAAAACTATATAATATAGGTGGCATCAATGAAGTTAAAATTATCAAATTCTTGGAAGCTATAATCTAACATTTGATGAATTATGGTCTCTTATGCAGTTTACGTTTAAAAGAGGACATTAGGTAACCGTGGTATAGGCAAGATATGTTATATAGAGAATAGGGAAAATCAACTACACATAGTTTCTAAATGCAAGGGTATTATTATTAAAAAGTATTTTGGTGCATATTATCACTCTTGCTATGATTGTTAATTATGAACGTCATTTTTGTTTCAGTGCTGGGTTTGGTAATTATTAATGTCTGGAATAAGTATAAGAACAACATCTAAAACGTCTCTCAGAACGGGAAGAGTAGAAATTCTGAAGAAGAATCCCGATCTTCCGTGTCACAGTCTACACGTACTCCTCTGTCTTGCTGAAAGAAATAGAATCAGAAAAATTATCACTATTCAGTCAAACGGATGCAGCAGAAGTGCACGCAAGTTTTCCAGACGAAATGACGATGGTTGGAAGAATAGGAATGGATCGATCGAGCTGACACTGCAGAATTTCCATGTTTTTAAATCATGGAAACTGCACTATCGAGATGTCTGCCAGAAAGATGGGGCACAAGCTGAACACAGCAAAAAAACCTCATTATTATTTAAATGTAATAGGAATGTATTTTTCATAATTTAAATTATATTGTTTTTCAACAACTGAGTCGTTTACCAAATTATTCTGTGTATTTATGTCGGTTTCGTAATTTTGTCTAACATTTTCCAACTACTTTGGAATCAAAGTCCGAGGCTCCACTTTATTTTACACATTTATGAAACTGACACATTTGTGATCGTGAACTTTTTTTTTTAATCCAGTGCGGAGGCACTTGTCGTCAAACATTCGCCTATACGCCCGTCTGCACACGGAGCAACTCAAAAGAAACTGATAACTGACTCAAATACGGTCAGTTAAAAGTCAGTTATCAGTCAGTAACTGACTGATAACTGACTCAATTCCAGACTCACTGGTTACAAACCCGTCCGACGGGTTTGTAACCAGTTGCGCCGTGTGCGTGGCTCCATTCAATTACATAGGTTACGACTCATTATGGACTGGTTTGTGATTTGAGTCAGTTATCAGTTTCTTTTGAGTTGCTCCGTGTGCAGGCGGCCTACTACGCCGCAATTTTACTGTCCGTTTTATTATGGAGGCACCATATAGGCGCTTTCATAGGCGGACAGCATTACCCCCTATGAAGGTACGACACGAACGGAGGCATTTTTCGTGGCGCGACGCGAGGATTCGATCCGAGCACCCTTAGAACCGAAAACCAGCGAGCTGTAGCACTGGGCCGCCACAAGCCCAGATCCTGAACGTCAAAATTTAGATTTGACAAACTGTCTAAAAAGTCCTTTTTTTTTAAAAATTTCAACATCAGTTTGGTTTAATCTCAAAATCCCTTTTACAATGTAGAGTCACGCACTTATCTGTGTGCGACTTTTCTATCCGTTTAATTAGCAATTATTTTCCTTACTATTTCGGAGAAAACGGGATTTCGCACTTTTCCATGATTCTTTTAGTAGGTTAAATTGCAGTAGTTGTTCTTAAGAGTAAATATTTTTTTAACCTTTAAAGATATGGAGAATATCTGAAATATATAGTTTGGGTATAAAAAGTAATATTATTTGCACGCTTATCATTACAGCTCAAGTATCCTTTTCTTCCGTGTTTAGTAAAAATCGTGAGCTTATAAAAATATAACGACGTGATTTCCTTTTGTTTAGAGAGAAAATAATGTAAAACAGAAAGCTAGTCTTCCTTATCTAGATCGATGTAAAAGTCCTCATTATATTGAAACTGATGCACGTCAGCGAGTTTACACCGAAATCTCTTTTTAAAGTTTAACACATTATCATATTCTTATAATTTTGGCGATCATTTGTGAACTTTTTACATTAGTCTCCTTGTTCACACAGGCTAACAAAGATAATGAAGGATTCCTTACTTCCAGGACTTGAAAGAAAAAATTCATCAAAATGATTGAAATACGAATTTTTTCAGGTATATCAACGTTCTATTCTCTGTCGTATGATGGGAAATTGTATAGACAATTAATTTTTGTCGACTAACCTTATTTCATTTAACAGTTTTTTTCAAAATTTTGAATTTTCTTCAAGGCTCTCTAAGTTTATATGCTACGGGAAGGAAGAGATTTACTTTATTTCTAGCTCTCGTAAATTAATATAGAACACTCGCATTCCTAGAAGCGGAAATCCGAATTTTGAGTGGTGAAAACCATGGAGCATATATATGCACAGGCTGAGAGTGTAGTGACTATTTGTGTTAGCGAGAATTTGGGATAGACATCTATCTCTTTTCTTCCGCGTTTCGATGCCAACGTCTGGCTACTAACCCCCGCCCATATCACGGTGAAAATGGCACCTGTTTGTTCAGATGCGAAAAGTCGTGAAAGTCGGCTAAGGTCGATTTCCATCGGTTTCGGTCGGTGCCTTGTACCGGTGTAGTCGAATGCCTGCAATCGTTGTCAACGCTCGTCCGTAGGAAACAGAGATCGGTTGCAAGAACATTCCTCTCTCGTGCAAAATACGAGATTATTACAGTCTGAGAACGAATGTTCTAAGCTTTTAACTAGCCATGGCCACACAATGAGACCTCGCCGCAATGTTAGTCATTTTAACAATAAATAGCCCTATCTCCCCCCCCCCCCCTACACACGCACACACTTATTTTAAAGGGAAGTGGACCAATACAAGTGGTTACATCGAATCTCTCGTAATATTTTTATAAGTCCAGATATTTTCCTGGGCGCATTAATCTTATATACTTATTTAACTATTAATCTATTAATTAATCATTAGTTCAATTTGTTAACTATTAAACTATTAATCTGATATAAAGTCCTTGTTATAACGAAGCAAGAAAGATATCGAAGAATATAATTTTTACCTTCGGCTAATTTCACTTGAAACGATTTTGAATTCTAAAAGAGTTACATTGTCTGAAGAACGAATGTTACACACTTAATTAAAAGAGAAATCTTCCGCCCTATCATCTGCCTCTCATATTACTTTTGAATTTAGACAGATAGTTAACCGTGGACTTAATAATTTATTTATTGTTATTGTTATTATTATTATTATTATTATTGATAGCGTCGAGTTCGGGATGGAATTTTTATTCTAAATATCCCGAAACCACTGAATAGGAAACCATATTGATATTGTTATCTTGAATAAATTAAAAAAACGATATAAAGCTATTAAGCTTCTAATCACATCTTTCCTAACATATCAAAAGCAACATACGATGTATTGTACATTATAACGGAACATAGCGAAAGAAATAACTGCACTCATGTCCAAAAGTCAAGCAAAATCGGAATACCTGTGTTAAATTCACAAACCAATGATTCCAGTAGTGACGAAACTTTTACGCTTGGGAAATAACAAATTTCAAATATGACAGCAAATTTCAAATATGAAGTATAGTTATGGAATTTATAAAATTAAAAAAAAGGCGGGTTCATTTTGAGAGCATAAAACTGAGAAAAATTACGTGAATTATGATTTGTAAGAATTGTAGAAACTCCTTTTATCTCTCCTTACGTAGCTGTTGATCGTAGAAGACGTTGTCGAATTTTTGACGAACTACTACAGATGGACGACAACGAAGATTGGGCTTTTTGGTTTATTGTAACACTTAAGAATTGTAAAACATATATAGAAAGAAATGCTTTCCCAGATAGGGATTTCAACGGGGAGTTACATGACCCTTTTTTACGAGGGCGAGGAGCGAACTGAGAAGCGAAAACTTCTCCCTCTCTACGGGCGTCGCAGCGCCCCCTCGATACAATTTTCTACAGACATGGTTCTTGCAACCAAAAGAGAAGGACTGACCAAAAATCTTCTCGCATCAGTAAACATCGTAGAGAAATTTCGTGTATGAAATGCTATCGCCTCCAACGCTCATGTCGGTTAACAGATGCTGATAAGTTCATTAAGGCGAAACCTTGGTTTCTGAGTTCTGGATGGCCGAAGGTACCGATTTTTTAAATATTGGCTTAGAAGGCATTTGTGATGTTTCCTATAAAAAAATAATAAAATACGAAGTTAAATATTTAGGTTCCTGAATAAATGATTTTTTAAAAATTTCATGTAATGTAATAGAATGTAATTAGCAAATATAACTGGCACCGCCAAAAAGTTAGAGACATTAATTCCTTCAACATTTTAGAGTCGCAAAACAGGTTTCCAGCAGATCGGATAAGATCTTTTATCATATCCCTTCCTTGTCTATTAGCATATCTGACTATGGCTAAATGTGGTAGATGACCAGAATTATTACGGTAAGTTTCATTAAAACTTGCGGTTGATCAGGGTAATCACAGTTTCGAGTATTGCTTTGTGAAAAAAAAATCTAACAATCCTCTAGAAAATATATGTAGAAAAAGTGTGTATATATATATATATATATATATATATATATATATATATATAAATCTTGAAACGGGATTGAAGATAGACAATGCTGTTAATAAATTGCGATCAAAATGACTTTTTCTGCTTTAAGAGAGATAGTTATTTTAAGGTGGACGTTTTAAGTGAGCTAATAAAGTAGACAAAAAAGTAAGTTTTCCCTCAACACAAACATAAAATTTGTAAGCTACTGAGAAATAATTGAATAGTAAATATAAAAAACACATTCCACAGCGACGATTATTCAGTATTGCGTTTTTGATTCAATTTGCGTTCTTATGAGCACATAGTAAAGAAAGAGCTTTATAGCCTTATATGTCGCGTGATCCGTGGAAAGGTGAAAGATTAAACATAACCCTGATATTTATTGCAAATAAAGTAAATTAATTTTGGTAGTTTTTAAGACGGTATTTTCTCATGCATAGCTTTCTTAATAACATTTTTTTGCTGCCAGGACATTCTTTAGAAATTCTTTATAAGGAAGAAGGACCTTTAGAATTTAAGTCAAAATGAACAATTAGTGTAAATTTTAGAATTTGAGTTAAAAAATTGGTTTTATCGAAAGTTGTTCATTGTTTAGGGATCCAAGGAGGTATAACATGCAAAATCTATATGGTTCGATTGCCTCTAAATCTACGGAAAAAATATTATCAAAATTTTTACCTCAAAGTCATAATTCAAACTAACGGTCGAGAGGAAGGGGGCAAATTGAGAACCACTAAAGTAAATCTATAAAATTTCTTTTTTCGAGTATTATTTTTAAACATTATTTTTTAATGTTATGAATATAATAAATTGCCCCATGTCCTTTGCTTGGTGGCTTGATATATTTTTAATTTCGCAGCATTATATAAGGAGAGGTTTTACCTTCCGTGACATTTTATTCAAATACTGAAGAGAAGAATGCACTCTTTTTTTTTACTCAGGGTTCATCGCCATCTATGCTAATAGGGCAATTGCTGATGCACAAATAATGGCAGATTCTAACTTAATACAGCCCTTTACTTTATATACGTTTGTTAGAGGTAATATTATCATTTTATCCTCTAAGAAAAAGGTAGTTAAATATGCTGTTCCAACAGTTTCTAACCACATAGAGGCGCCGAACGATATCCAAATGGCTAGGCTGCTGGCATTCGGTACCGAAGTCTGTGGGTTCGAATCCCACTCTTGGCATGGACGTTTGTAGTCGTTCGGAATCGGCTTTAAGCAGTAGGTCCCGGTCTAATTACCCCTCGGGAATCAAAAAGCGCTCCAATCCAAACCAATCTTACCACATAAAAGAAAGGTTAAGGGATCCCTCTCTATTCTTTTCCTCTCTCTGTGTTATTTACAAAGAATATTTCTGAAAGCGTAATGCAAATACTTGATATGTATTGTCAACTCATCGAGTGATTGTGAATTATATATTTAAATACAATGAAATACAACTGGCACAGATATTTGAAGAGATAACTTACACAAAAAGCCGCAGAAAAACTATCATGTTTTCTTTGGACGAATTTCAAGAATACATACAAAAAGAAAAACATTAGTTTTCGATTACAAAAAAATACAATATATTTCAGGACAATTCAATTTCATTTGAACAAATTATTATCCGTCTTTGGTTATAATCATTGTAATTTTAAATATTTGGTCTTTGTAAAAGTATATAGATAGTCAACAACACAGAATGAAAAAATATTCCTTTTTTATGCTGAATTCGCATTTAACAGTGTTTACACCTATAGATCTCATTGCAGCAGCTAAATGGCACAGCATTCTAATTACGAAACTCGGGATGTGCTTCTTTAATTATATGGATGAAATGTTACAGCCTCAGACACAGAATAAAATATTGTGCCAGGATTAGATGTCTAGTAAAAGCAATTTTGGCGCTTCTTTAGAAGGCTATCATCCCCTTGAATACCTGCCCTCCTAACAACCGCAATATCATGTTGGATGACTGTTAGATATAATTGTAGACGAGTGAATCAAACATAGGGTTTCGCCGGAAGAATTCCTGCCAAATAGAAAAATCAGCTGTCTTTTCCCCTCGCCCATTAATAAGGCACTGAACGACAGGCTTTTGGGATGTTTTACCTCGGTTGCCTCATTTTTATAATCCGACGTACTCGTGCTAAACTTATTCTTTAAACTTACTCATATTCATTTTGCAATAAAATTCATCTTCCTGTTTTTCTATCAAATTTTCGCCAAATATGCTACTCTGACGTGGTTTTGAGCTAGTCTTTCTTTTGTATCATGAATAGTTGTAATATTCCCTGGATAAAGGTTAAAAATAGGATCTTTATTCTAAAAGGCGATTTTGCTGTTCCAAGGAATTATAGGTATTTGGAGTGTGCCCAGCTGTCACGGATCAAAGTTTTAACTCTAAATATACCGAAGCCACTGAATAGAAAAGCATATAAATATTGTTTAATCTTGAATAAATTATAAAAAAGATATAAACTTATTAAGTTACAAATCATATCATTCCTAAAATATCGAAAGCAATATACACTGCTCAAAAAAATTAGGGGAGCAAGCAAAGAAGTTAAGAAAACCGTGCGAGACAGCCACGTATTGGCATAAAATGGATAGTACACGCGTATCAATGCGCAATACGGAAAAAAAGACGTAAAAAAATTTGTAATTAAGCTTTAATTCTTTGAAAATGCGGAAAAAACATGAAAAGATGATTTAGGGCAACAATTTGGTTACATGTAAACGATTAAAAAAAAGTATTGTTTAGAAATGATGCAAGATTTTTAATATGGCGTGTGGTCTTCTCGAACAGCTAAGACTGCTGCACACCTGTTTTCCATGGATGCGATGATGTTATCGATATGACTTTGGGGAATACTCTTCCACTCCTCAAGAAGTGCAATCTCCAAGTCTCGGAGAGTAAAAGGAGGCCTTGGTCTCGCAACAATGCGCCGTCCGAGCATGTCCCAAACATGCTCGATTGGATTCAGGTCAGGAGAGCACGCTGGCCATTCCATACGCTGTATTGTTTCAGCTTCAAGCATGTTCTCCACAAGACGAGCTGTATGCGGTCTGGCATTATCATGCTGGAAAGCAAAGGAATCTCCAATGGCTGCAGCTTAAGGTATGACATGAGGTCTCAGTATCTCGTCTGCATACCTTCGGGCCGTCAAAGTACCATTCCGAATGATATGCAGGCCCGTATGTCCACCTATGCTGATTCCACCCAATACCATAAAACCAGCTCGTCTGTATTGTGACCTTTCACGAACGAATGTGGGGTTATTTCGAGTGCCCCTTTCTCTCCATACCAAAACACGTCGGGTGTCACACTCCAGACTGAATCGGGACTCGTCTGTAAACAGCACTTGGCTCCAATCATGTTGCTCCCAATCTCGATGTTCAGCAGCCCATCTTCTTCGGGCCGCACGGTGGCGTGAGGTCAACGGAATGCAGACCATTGGCCTACGTGCATAGAGACCTCCCTGATGAAGCCTATTACGTACTGTTTGGCTGGACACCATTCGTTCTGTTGCCAAGAGCAACTGTCTTTGCAGCTGAGTAGCATTGTCTGTTCTGTTTCGACGAGCTGTTAACAGTATATACTGGTCATCAGTTGCTGTAGTGGCGCGTGACCGACCTTGCCCTGGTCGACGTCTAATATTCCCTGTTTCTTGGAATCGATTCCACAGCCTTGCAACGACACTTCTGGCGATTCCAACAGCGTCCGCGACACTACGTTGTGTTTGCCCGGATTCAAGTCTGATTATAATACGCCATGCCATGGATTCAGGCCAATCACGTTGTTGAGACATTTTCAAGTCACCTTTTCTCAAAAAGAATAACTGAGCAATCGAATTTCACAGTTAAGGTAGTGAAACAGACGTTTCTGCAACATCCCGATTTCCGCCCTTATGTTCTTTTTCTGGTTTTTGACGTCATGAACTTTGATATGCATGTGAAGTTTTCTTCTTCTGTTTCCTGCTAGGCTTTAAATTATGGATGATTTATTTTATGTTACTTAACGGTGTAAGTATTTGCGTAATTTCGTTAAAACCATGTGCTCTCCTAATTGTTTTGAGCAGTATATATATATATATATATATATATATATATATATATATATATATATATATATATATATATATATATATATATATATATATGTGTGTGTGTGTGTGTGTGTGTGTGTGTGTGTGTGTTATGGTGGGGTACCAGAGATACCCCTTTGCGTTGTGTAAAATTAGGGAGGTGAACTCCAAAGTGAACTATGCGTTTATAAATAAAAATATTAACATTTATTATACAATATTTTACAAGACAAGTCAGTTTTACATATTATATATGAGATCTTGATTAGGCATATTATGTCAGCATTAGGGCATACTATATCCGCTTCCTGCGGCAGAACCATTACGGGTCGAGTGAAATAAAGTTCTATTTTCCAAAATTTCTAAAAAAGAAACACCAGCACTATTTGAAAGGGAAGAAATGACCAACCTGGGGAGCTTTGATGAAACAGCAGGGCAAGGCATGGAGTCGATGAGGCACTTATACCGAAGGAGGCAGCAGGTATCGGGCGAAAAATCATGGGGTCCTTCATTGGAGGAGGAAGCAGGATCGGCGCTGGCGGTTGAACACGGACATCTCGCCCATTTTCGGGAGCGTCTTTTTTTCAGGCTTTCTTCGCAGCTCGCTACCTCAATCTCTCTCTGACCCTCTGCCTCCGATCCTCGTTTCTCTCCCACACTCGGGTTCATTTTTTCCCCCATTTGGATTATGACTCCTCCCCAGGTCAGTTATTCACGTAAATTTATTGCCTCTTCGAGTTTTTTATTCAAAGGCAGAATGCTCCGACATCCCCACGGTTGACCCACGTGGTACTCTTATTTCCAAGAAAATTGGATGTCCGTTGAATTTCCTGGAATTTCTTTCTCCCGTCCTGAGGAATTCAGGGGGTGCGATGTTTCTTGGACAATTGGTGCAGTTCCCCCTTTTTCCAATATGGCCGTTTTATGCCCCGTAATCGTGTAGGAAAAACAAAATGGCTATGACGTTGGAAGGAGTTCAAAATGTCCAAATTGTGGATCCTACACAACAATCACTCCTCCCCTTTTCTAGGCGTGCTGGCACGCAACAGTCTGTAGGGGTTGAAGAACGGATTGGCTCCTTTCGCTTAGCAAAATAGTCTCCAACTGCACAAAAGTCACACTGGCAGTAAAAAAATCATAAATGACATCACATGTAAAAGTTTAGGAGGTCAAAATCTCCCCTTATAGTGCTGCAAGTTTTACTGATTTAAAAAAAAATTCAAAATTTATAAAGTTTTCTTTAAGCTTACATTAACTCTGACCAACATTAACTAACATCATAGAAAATGGTATGCATACCCTGTAAAATAAATAATAACAAAATAGTGGTTCTATCAACACATGTGATCGGAGATCAAAATGCAAAGAAAAGGTTATCTTACAGAAATAGAAATATCTACGCTAAAATCGTACAGCGAAGACGACATTTTCAAAAACATTGGCAAATGTGCATAATTGCCATTATGTGTTTAACTCGCGGAAAGAGCAAAAATGTTCTCTTTTCCTTGCGCTGCCATTTGTGTGAAACATATAATGTGCTATCCATGAATTCAATAATAATAATAATACTAATAATGATAATAATAATAACAAAACACAATAATAAAAAAATACACGCTAATCTTTTAATAATAATATATATATATATTTTAAAATTTTTAATTTTTCTATTTTTTTTTTTTTTTTGCATTTATTCCCCAACGAAATTGACCTAATTTTGCTCTACCATCAGATTTGTACACTGAAACATCGTCAAATGGAATTTAAACTCTGCGCACAAATGAACCTACGACGAAAATTCTAGTCTGCTATATTTCCTAAAATAAAATTATATAGATATCTCATAGCAATATAACAGAAGACGAAGAGTTAAGAGAGAAAAAAAAACTTAATTTTTGCCAACATAAAACTTAACCGAAAGGAGAAAATTTTTTTTTTTACTTGTTACTCCTCAGTTTTCAGAAGCCCATCGTTAATACCCTGTACGTAGGTAGGCTGAAAAGTAATGCACACATGCTTATAGAGCGCGAACGAAATGACCTTCAAAACAGCGCCAAGTGGCATTTGGAAGTTCCATCCCTCCTCAATACGCATGCGCAGGTTTGAAATCGTTGTGTTCATCCTGTGTATTTTGAAAAGCGGTAGTATGGAGACGTGTTCTAGTGCTATGTCAATGGCGAGTTATACAGCGCGCTGTTATCGAATTTTTAACAGCTGAAAAAGTGAGTCCTACTGAGATTCATCGTCGTTTAAAGGCTGTTTAAGGTGACGATGCTGTTGATAGAGGTACTGTAAATCGATGGGTAATAAAATTTCGTGGTTTCGAGCCTGGAAAAGCCATAATTGTTAATGAAACACGCAACGGACGTCCGATCACTGCCACAGACGATGAACATCGCAAACTCGTCGACGATTTGATTCAAAATGACCGGCGAATCACTCAAAAGCGTATCGCAAACCATAATGGAGTATCCAAGGAATGTGTCTGCTTCATTATAGAACGATTGGGATACCGTAAAATCTGTGCTCGATGGGTACTACGCCGTCTCACAGGCGAGAACAGCGTCGGACTGGAGAGGCTCTGCGAAACCTGAAGTTTGAACCGATTCCACACCCTCCTTATTCCCCCAATCTTGCGCCTTGCAATTTTTTTCCTCTACTCAAGAGAGACCTAAAGGGTAATCATTACACCTCGGACGATGTGGTGAAGGCAGCTGTCAAGTCGTGGATTCGAGAAAAGTCGGAAGAATTTTTCAGTGACGGAATAAGAAAACTTGTTACACGTTGGGAGAAATGTGTTAGCCTTAACGGTGACTATGTTGAAAAATAAATATATGATTTTGAATCTTAAGAATTGTACTTTAATGTTCTTTTTGCCCGATCTCGCTATTTCTTTTTGTTCGCGCTCTACAAGCATGTGTGCATTACTTTTGAGCCTACCCTCGCAGTTGATCAGATTATATGTGAAAAACGAATGAGTTCGTCAAACTGAGCCTACCCATGTACGCAGCCACTGGTCAGACAATTCTGAGAATGGCCAGTTCCCAAAGCGGTCTTTCCGTGACTCCAACACGCGAGGCGGGAGAAAAAAAATTGTAGTTTAGGTTTTTGGGGTTCGCTGTCGAAGAAAATATCTAGTTTGAATAAAAGGCGTTTTTGACTGATGGTTTCCCCCCCCCCCCGAAGATTAGATGGTTGCGAGACCGTCTGCTCATTGTTCTGATTCTCCTTTGGCGGAACATTAGCGACCTGTTCACGTGTCGACTGCGCTCCCCCCGACTGTTCGCACGGTTCGAAATATTCGTCATAGGGGAAAAAATTCTCCTCCTCATTTTGGGGTGTCATTTTCTAGAACGGGGAAAATGTACCCTGCGGGCCCTCGGAAACGTTAACGGTTATCGGTTCCTGTTGGCGCAAGTTCTCTCGTCGATCAGGCAATTCGTATATTCGATTGATGTTACAATTTATGTCCGTAGCGTATGGGTCCGCGATTAGCCGTAATTTGTAAGTGTAAGGCGTAAGGCGATTCGTAATTCTGTAAGGGCCCCTGAAGGTTTTCTTACCGATAGCCGTTTGATGATTACGCACAAAGACTTTTTGCCCGATATTTAGGGTTTGGAGTTTCGCCTTGAGTAATTGTCTTCTTGCTTTTCCTGTGCGGTTGTCATATTTCTCAGCGCGTTTTCATATGCAATTGTCATAGCTCTAATTTTTTCTGCTTCGTAATCACCGAATAAAGGCGGTGGATCGATATTTAAATTGTCCGTGTCTAGAAATAGAGGAAGATCCTACCAAAAAATAAGAAGTTTGGCGTCTCCTTTGTTGCGGAATGCTGAGTGGCATTATAAATACATTTGTGCATGATCATCGCCTTTTCCCAAGAATTGTTATTTTTCACCGCACATCGCATGGCGTGTTTAAGTTGAATGTTTATGCGCTCGGAGGCCCCATTACATGGTGGATTAAAAGCTGAAGATAACATGGCGGATATATTTAATTTTTGAGCTAGAATTTTAAAAAGTGTTGATGTAAATTGAGTTCCGCGGTCAGTAAGTATTCGCTTCGGTTTACCGTAAGCGGTGATATACCATATTAATTTTTGAGCGACCGTTTCCGCCGAAATATCACTGAGGGGGAAAAGTTCAATATGCTTACTGAAGTGGTCTAACACTCTGAGGATGTATTTATTTTGTTTTTTTTTGTAATTGGAAACGGCCCGACAATATCCAGCGAGATGAATTCACCGGGAATTGAAGGCAACGGGACTCTTCCTAGTGGGACCGGAGGGTGGACTCCTTTGAATGAACGGCATATTTCGCAGGAAGCTACGTAATTTTGAGTGTCAGCGTATGCGCCTATCTAAAAATAATGTTTTGACAGGATGTCATAAGTTTTCTGGACTCCCTGATGCGTGATGTGCGACAATTTAAGTGCCTCAGCCTGAAGTGAGCGGGGAATGACGATTCGATTTGGGATGTTACATTCCTTCGAGGAATAGGTGTGTTGGGCACGAAACATTAATAAATTTGTGTGCGGATCAATGTAATAATTGTGTAAATTCTTGGAGATCGTGGGATCCCGCATTATTAAAGCTTTGCGTATTGCCCCTAATGTAGTATCTTTTAGTTGTTCTTGCAGAATTTTTTCTGTCGTAACGGCCGCTTGGTATGACGTGAGCGTATTGATCCGCGGGTCTGTTGGCTCTTCATCGTCATCGGGACACGCTATCAGAGGATCTCACGAGATGTAATCCGCGACCAGGTTTTCACTACCTGGGACATGTATGAACTCAAAGTTAAACTCGGCCAGTTCCAACAACCACCTTGAAATCATATTCGCTGGGTTAGTGAGACTAAGATGGTATTGTAAAGGTTTGTGGTCAGAGAGTATAAAAAATTTTGATCCGTAAAGGAAATCTTTTAAATGTTTAACGCCGTAGTAGATCGCCATTAACTCCGATTTTATTGCTGCGTATTTCTGTTCGGCGGAGTTCAGAATTTTACTATAGTAAAGTATGGGCTGTAGTGTATTTTCGCCTTTCTGCATAAGGACGGCGGAGATGCTTGTTTTGTACGCGTCTGTATTTAGATAAAATGGCTGATTAAAATCCGGTTGTAAAATGAAGGGTTTTTCAAAGAACCGTCGTTGGATGCTTTTGAAAGCTTCGTCGCACTCTGCGCTCCATTTAAATCTTACCCCTTTCTGAGTTAATTTATTTAATGTTGCTGACAGCTCGGCATAATCGGGTATGAGTGACCGATAGAAATTACAGAGTCCCAAAAACTTCTGTAGTTTTTTAAGGTTGCGAGGTCTTTGAAATGACAAAATTTTTTGTGTATTTTGAATCCAAGGGCTAAGGCCTTTGTTTGATATGGTGAATCCTAGGTATTCCATTTTCGTTAAAAAAAATTCGCACTTACCTGGGGACAAAGTGAGGTTGTACTTTCTCAACCGATCGAACACTAAAAGTAGTTTTCTTTTCATTTTGGAATAGGAATTGGCCGCCAGGACTATATCGTCTATATATGCGTAGATATCCTCACTATTTAAGCCATTCAAACATAAATTGATTGCTTGCTGGAAGTATGCGGCGCTATTTTTGTGCCCGAAAACTAATCTGTTGAAATGAAAATTTCCAAACTCTGATGTAAAAGCCATTTTTGGGCGTTCCGACTCGGGCAAAATAATTTGGTTAAATGCGCTAGGAAAATCTAATTTCGAGAAATATTTGTATCCTGAAATTTTTGTTAGTATGTCTTGGATCTTTGGCAGCGGGTATTGATATTGCTCTGAGATTTGGTTAATTAGCCTCAAGTCGCATACTAGGCGAAATTTGTTTGGTTGGTTCTTTTTTACAAGTAATATAGGTGAGGAATACTGTGACGTGGTTCGAGAAGTTATTCCTGCATTAAGTAGGGTATCTAATTCCTTTTCTGCTACGGACCTCAGTGCTTAAGGGAATTCGTATGGGCGCGCATTAATAGGAAAAGGGTGGTTCAGGTGAATTTCGGGTTTGATAATTTGAGACGCTCCCAGTGTATTCATATTCTTTGAAAATACGTCTGCGTATTTCAGAAGAGTTTCCTGTAAATCCTCTTTTTGTTCGAGTGGCAAATGATTTAAATTAAAATCGGTGACTTGCAGTTACTTTCTCCGAATCTCGGCTGCCGTGGATATAGAGTAATGTGTTGTACTTCCCGATTTATCAGATTCGATGGGTTATCATACTGTGATTTGGGGTCAAATTCCCTGACGGTCGTTTTTTTGTTGAGTACTATCCTATTTTTTGTGTAATTAGAGATTAATACTAGGTAGTTATCTTCACCTCCGCAGTTGATAAAATTTGGGGGAACATAAATTTCATGTTTAAACTCCCGAGGGGGAAAACTTAATGAATGGTCATTATAGTAGTTATTTGAGCAGTTACTGTGTACCAAAATGGAATTATTAGGTTCTATGATCGCCTTTTCGAATATTCGAATGGAGTGTACTTGATTTGACGGCACTGAGACTAAGGAATGATTTAGCGGTATTTGTATATCCCGTATCCTAAGCGTGTTATCATGAGTGTCCAAAATGGCCTGATTTTTCTTCAGGAAATCAAAACCCAAGATTCCAGAGAACTCCTGAGTGAAAGGCGCGGTAATGACATAAACATTTGCCTAAAATGGTTGTTACCGATTTTAAATGGAATTTCCACGCAATTCGAGTAGTTTAAATCGTTGCCCGTTATTGTTTTGATTGCGACTGATCGAGATATGAATTTACACTTAATTATATGTCGTATTTCGTTGAACGTTTCATATGCCACAACGCTGACCGAAGCCCCTGAATCAATCAGAAAAGTGGCCCCTGTCTGGGTATTAAAATTCACGTAAACCGTAGGGAGTTCAAGGTTACCCCCTAAATGTGCGTTAGAGAAAATCCGTTCCGATTTACCGCCTACATGGTCGTTCGAAGTCCTTAATTCTTGTTCCTCCGCGAAGCTTTCAAATACCCGGGTGTAGCGAACTGAGGTTCGTAGTTTCAACCAGTAGATGAACTAAACACACCAGGTATACATCACTCGTTACTTAAACAAAACAAATGCAATTTATTGAGAAAATTGATGATGATGAGATATGTACACTGCACAGATGCAAGATGAACTTCGGTAATCTTAAGAAATCACACTCGATTTAATCGGCGTGGGGCGGAGTAAGAACAAAGAAGTCCGCTCGGCTAGCAGAACTGACTCTGCTTCAATGATGATGACACGGCACTTCGTCCTGATGGGAAAAGGGGCTCCCCAACAATATCAACGGTGGTGACCACTGCACGCACCCGGTAGCGATGAAAATATAAAAATAAGGAGAAGGGACTCCTCACTGGAAATTTCGGTAGCAAAGGCTACTTCCACGAAGACTGGTCTCCGAACAAAATTAGCAGAGTATGTTTACTCCTACAGAACTTAATCGTCGCTGCAAACAGTCACAAGGGACTCTGTACCTCTAAGGGCGGCCACCCGGCTGCTCTCACACTGGATCCGCCCCGGTCAGGAACAAAAGACGCAAGCCACGGGCAAGGGGTCCATTCTCTTTTATAGGAAAGCCTCCATCGGATATTGCATCACTCTCCGGAAAGTTCGAACGATCTAGAACAAGTGAGCAACGGAAATGGGTTTCCCGGGGCGATAATGAAATATTTTCCCCGGGTCCAAAGCCGTCTTTTTATTTTGTCCTCAAAGCCACTTCAAAGAGCCTCAAAGGGCCGCTTCGGTCAATGCGAAGGGGCACGAGTCCTTTTGTTTAGGCGCGCGGCGCCTCCAGGATGCTGCTTAACAACTGATCGTTCATGAATGAAAAGCACCTGGAGTCTCCTGTCATTTAAAATTGACGTCAACCGGTTGTCACCCGGTTTGTAACGACAGACTAAATCAAGAAAAATGACCGAGGCCTCCTAACGTTCTGTGGAACAAGTCTATCGGATGAACAAAGGAAAATGCCGTTAGCATTTAGCCACCTCAGTGGTCTGGTTTCTTTGATGACTCTCAGGCCGAGATAGAAGAATTTCTTTTGTTAACGGAGAGGTTGAAATGCAATACTCTACACCGGGGAAAAACACAGTGTTGACTTGTAATTCCCCTCCTTTCTATAAAAAATGACTTCTGTCCTGTCTGGAGTGATAATAACGCGGACCCCTCGTACCTGTGTCCCGGTTTTGATGATTGCGATTATTTCCCCCACTTCGAACGTCCTGTGTTCAATCGTAACGGCGAGAGCCAGTCCTTTGTCCTGCGGAGTAAAAGGTTGTAGTATGGGGTTGGTAATTTTGGCTATTGGTGAGTTCCCTATTATAGTGGATGCAATTACGCAGAAAATGGCTCGTTTGACCACAATAGAGGCAAAGTCGGACATCGTTTACGGGCTGTGGAGTTGAATAAGAGTCCTCACTGAATCGCGGTTCTTTATTTTGCGGACGGTGGTTTTCTAGGTGCAAAGTATTTATTTCTTGTGTTAGAGACTCAATAATTTTAGTGTTTTGTTCCTGCTGTATTTTTTGCATCTCGAGCAAGGCGGCAGTGTTGGGGGTCAATTTGAGAACTCAAATTATTAGGCTCGGGCGTCGTTTGCATTGCTATTTCAACGCTTTGCGCATATTTCACTGCCTCGGCAAACGTAGATGGGTTTAGTTTTAAAACTTCACGCTTCGAGTTATTATTTAGGGCGTCCAGAAATTTTGATAATTTTAACTTTTCGAGTATTTTAACTCCCTCGGCTGACGCGAAATCTACTTCTAGATAATTTTGGGTGGCGGTTGCGACCCTATACGCCAAAGTTTTAACTAGCTCGTTCTCCTGCTGACGTAGATTATTAAACGTTGTGTGTAAAGTCTGTGCGTTCGGTTTCTCCGAAAAAAAACTTATCAGTTGATCCTTTATTACGTCGTACGATTGTTCTTCGCGTAGTTGGGGAGAACATGTTATGAATTTCAGCGCATTACCTCTTAACCGCGACTTAAGAATTGCGATTTTCTCTACGGGCGACCATTGTCCCAATGTTGCTAAATCCTCGAACTGTATGAAAAATGCATTTCAGTCTATTGATAAGATAATTCTATTGTGCTTCAAAACAAACCCTTTCAAAAAATTTTTTTAACATATACATGCAAAACATATAATAATCAAAATAAAGAAAAAATCATTATCCTAGAATTATATATACTAACCGCGAACACATAAACCCTAACATTTCAATACAATTTGTTCACAAAACATGTAGGCATGGCAGGTACAAGGGAAAGAAAAGAGAGAAAAAAAATGTATGCATAACACTTTAAAGATATATATGAACCTTAAGCACATTGCACGACATTAAAGAGTTTTTGCTAAGATACATAAAAAAAAATTTTAGTATGCTCAGATTTTGGACTAAAGTAAAAATATAATAAAATACACAGGCAAATTCTGGTCAGAAGCTCCAATATATGTTATGGTGGGGTACCAGAGATACCCCTTCGCGTTGTGTAAAATTAAGGAGTTGAACTCCAAAGTGAACTATGCGTTTATAAATAAAAATATTAACATTTACTATACAATATTTTACAAGAAAGGTCAGCTTTACATATTATATATGAGATCTTGATTAGACATATTATATCAGCATTAGGGCATACTATATCCGCTTCCTGCGGCAGAACCATTACGGGTCGAGTGAAATAAAGTTCTATTTTCCAAAATTTCTATAAAAGAAACACCAGCACTATTTGAAAGGGAAGAAATGACCAACCTGGGGAGCTTTGATGAAACAGCAGGGCAAGGCATGGAGTCGATGAGGCACTTATACCGGAGGAGGCAGCAGGTATCGGGCGAAAAATCATGGGGTCCTTCATTGGAGGAGGAAGCAGGATCGGTGTTGTGATGATAATTAATAGTTTTGGAAGTGATTAAAGTTAATATTAATATCGGGTATTTAGATAATTAAATTAGTAAAGTAAGTGAGTAAGTAAGTAAATTTTAGTAACGATTGTGCTTTGTTTTAATCAATTTATTAAGCCTCTGCTAAATATATGTAAGGGTTATACTTGTGGTGATCAGATATTAATTGATTTGATTAATGTCATCGCATTTGGAGAAGGTGCGCAAGTTTCTCTAAATGTTTTGACATTGAGAAGAATTAAGTTTGAAATAGATCATCACAGGTTATACCTTATTATTGGTAATATTGATAAATTAATAAGTTTTATTTATGAACCTTGTGAATGGTTGGCATATTGTTTTTTTTATTGTTTTTTGGCTGGCGTTTTGTATTTTAAATGGTAAAAGTCTTAGAAATATTCTTTGCTTTTCTTCTATCCTTGAAAAAATGACCCAGCGCCTAGCAACAGTTTTGAAAGCCTCCCCCACTATCGGTAACCCAATACGTCCGCTAAAGCCCTTTTTCGAACGGGGAGAAATTTTGGAAGGTCAGATGCAAGGCGCGCAGGGATACATCGCCGGGTGGATGACCAGGCCGCCATGAAATTAAAATAACCAACAAGAACGAGATGAGGGGTGGAAAAAAATTAATTGTATAAACAATTGCAGAGTGCAAGAGTGCCACCTGTAGCCTTCCCCCCTCATTTCGGCCATTACAATTCACTGAGCATCAAAGAACTATTTGGTGTGGAGGATGGTTTCACCGGACTGATGGAAAGGGTGACAAGGTGCTGACTCGGAGCGCGGGAGTTTGAAAACAAGGAGAAGATTTCTTGATCCTGGACGTGGAGGCGAGGGCGAAAGACCGAGGGGTCGGGGCTGGAAGCTCTGGCCTCGATACAACGCTAAGATCCCGACGATGAAGTGACGCGACGGGTGAATTTCTTTTCCTTCCTTTACTTCTATAAATTCTATCCATAACCTCTCTACCTTTGATTAAAGCTGCAGCAACATCATTAAGATTAGATTTAAATGTAAAATTGAAATTAAGATGAGCAATTGCATATAGAATAATTCAGGTTTTTTTTTTTTTTTACATTCGCCAGCCATTTCATTTTGAATTGTCATTGTATATATTTTATTGTGTTGCGAGGATATAGAAGTTGGTTTTTATAGCAATTGTATTATTGATGATTTAATATTGGTATCCCAAAAAATGTTTAATAGAACTGATTACCAGATTGGTGGTAATATTGTTAATGTAATCGGAAGGAATAAATTTGTTATGTTAAAGTATATTTTTGTCATGTCGGTCCTTGCCTTTTTAGTAAATTTGCTGATTTTCAGCTTTAGGTTTTATTTTTATTTCAGCAGATATGAAGCTTTTTCTTTTAGGTGAGACAATTTTATTTCTAGGTGCTCTCCAAGGTTAAGTAAATTTATTAGATTTAATTTCATTTTTTCTTTTGGCTCATTAATCACCACAGTGATGCAGACAGTAATGAACCTAGGGTAAATTATAATTATTATATGTTTATGGGTTATTGCTAAACACAACGCAACTTACCATCTATCTTAAAATGTACTAACCATCAACGGCCAAATGGCAAATATTGTTGTATTTAAATTTAACTGAAACACCCCTTAATTAGCAAGATTCATTCCTACCTTCATTAATTAATTTATTAATTAGCAATATAATATTAATAAGTTTAAAATTAAAATAAACCCCCTAACACAAAAGATCGTTGCCACATCGGCGCTGGCGGTTGAACACGGACATCTCGCCCATTTTCGGGAGCGTCTTTTTTTCAGGCTTTCTTCGCAGCTCGCTACCTCAATTTCTCTCTGACCCTTTGCCTCCGATCCTCGTTTCTCTCCCACACTCGGATTCATTTTTCCCCCCATTTGGATTATAACTCCTCCCCAGGTCAGTTATTCATGTAAGTTTATTGCCTCTTCGAGTTTTTTTATTCAAGGGCAGGATGCTCCGACATCCCCACGGTTGACCCACGTGGTACTCTTATTTCCCAGAAAATTGGATGTCCGTTGAATTTCCTGGAATTTCTTTCTCTCGTCCTGAGGAATTCAGGGGGTGCGATGTTTCTTGGAAAACTGGTGCAGTTCCCCCTTTTTCCAATATGGTCATTTTATGCCCCGTAATCGTGTTGGAAAAAATGGCTATGACGTTGGAAGGAGTTCAAAATGTCCAAATTGTGGATCCTTCACAACAATATATATATATATATATATATATATATATATGTAACAAGAAAACGCGTCTTCCTAAATTACTTTACTTTAAAGCATATTCTATTGTTAATAAAGTACGACCCCTTTTCCAAAATTGCGACCTAAAAGTAAAGTAAGTATAATTTATATTAGCCCTGCAGATCATTAAGCAGGCATGTGAAGTATCTGAACTCAATAACATCCTCAGATATGAGTGTTCAAAGTTTATGAGATTCCGAATGTCAGTATAGTGTCAAAATTCTTGAAGAGCCCTCGAACCGCTCTGAAGTTATATCTTTATAACGTCAAAAACCCACTTTGTAAGAACTTTATGGGCCACTTATCCTACGCCCAGTTCAACAGTTCGCAGTTTCTAACAAGCGCGGTATCTAGCAGTAAAGTTCCCAATAAACTTAAGTGGACACGTGAACTCCACGAATCTGAAGTCGCCCAATTAAAAATTTAGTAGTTTAGGTCCTCTGGCGAAAATATCGCAAAACACCCATTTAATATTGCATGAACGCAAGTCTTTTCCTTCTCTTCGTTTCTAACTGTTGTTGCTGTCGGACATGCTGTCCGCTCCTCTCTTCGTTTCTAACTGTTGTTGCTGTCGGACATGCTGTCCGCTCTCTCTTCGTTTCTAACTCTTGTCGCTGTCGGACATGCTGTCCGCTCCTGTATGATTACGTCCCGTCCTGGCATGTACGCCGGACAAGTCATGTGGCCGCTGCAGCCTTCGCGATCCTTCATAATTGAATAAAAGTGATTTCCTGGATATCTTCGGAAATGTGTGTTTCTCATCAATGGCTCCATGTTTGTTTCTACTAAATTTCGGAAGTGTTTTCCTGAACCACACTCAGCCCGACTGCATCTCTCCAATTTGTGCGCAGCGATTTACTGAATGATCAATACCCTCGCCCGACTGCATCTCCAATAAGTGTTCTGCGCATCAATTCAATTTGTGCTAAATTTACCAAATGTGATTATTATCACACACACACACACACACACATATATATATATATGTATATATATATATATATATATATATAATGGGCACCTCAGTCTAACAGAGCCACATGCGTAAAAATTCAAAGAAATCCCACCTTCAGAATTTTGTGGGGTCCTAGGTAGCCTGTCAGTAGCGCGTCGGCTTTCGGTACGGAGGTTGCTCGGATCGAATATCGACAAGCGCCGTTAAATACCTTCATGTCTAGGCCGGATATGGGCTCGTAAAATCCGTAGACCAGATAATCCTTCTATGAGGACAGTGGGTGGGGAAGGTACGATCCCTCCAGATGTCTACCCTGGGGGTGATCGGTCAAAATTGTGGTGGCACCTAGCCAAGTCGGACTCCGACCCTTGTCGTGCTGTTATAAACGGGAGCCGTACAACTCAGTCCGAAGCCTATATGGACCAGGTCTGGAACTTCCGGCCAGGGGGCATTAGGAACAACAACAAGTTTTGTCACATCATATCAATAGGTTGTGGCTTGTACGGATTTTTACATAGGTTTGTCTAAGACGAATAACTAAGTGCGTCCTTGTTGGTATGGCATAACCGCATCAGTAAAAATTTAAAGTGATTCTACTTTTATAATGTTTTCACTTATAACGCATCCGTCAGCTATGATAGGCTGAGGACCACATTGTAATGACTTTACGTTCCTTTCACACTCGGGATTCCTGAGAGAGCCTAACGGCAAGACGTCCATTATCAATCTACCGTATTCATCGGTGACAGTCGCTTTGTCACCAAATTGTGGCAGACGCCGCGTCGCCCGTTGGACACGTGGGAGGGCGTCATCTTTAAGAAATCCCCCCTGCTTGCAGACAAAGCCTGTCCAGAGGATAATCACCTAGCCATTTAGCGGAAGACGCGGAATGGTCTGAAGACGGTTTCTGAAAGGGTTCAAAGGGAGCACGCTTTCAGCCACCCACAGAGATGGGCGAGGATATATATTCGCCACCTTGATGTAAATGGGAGCAGTTGACTTTTTCTTGCAGGTGTGGACAACCCTCGTCGAGAGACGCGTGCCAGAGATCGTGAGCCTGCCGTTTTCCATCATGATATCCTGAACCCGCGAAATAGCCTTAGATAATGCTTATTTTTTGTAATTATTGTATAAAGCCTATATTTAATCTAGAATGCCAATAAAGCATTTTGTAAATATTAAAGGCTGTCAGTCTTGGTTTTAGGCGAAGTCCTTACAGACTGTTATTAAATGGTGTCAGAAGTTCCGATAGGATATCAGGGATGATCGAAAGGATTACAGGTAGGCCGATTCTTTTTATCAGATTCTGGCTTTGATTTAAAAACTAAATAATGGTTTTGTATAAATACAATAAGTAAAAATTATTTTATTGTGTTTTTAAATGGTATATTTATAAGTAGCCATTTAGAGTTCGTATTAAGAACTGATATTTTAGAAATTTTGATGAATTAAATCAATTTCTGTGTTTTTTTTTAAATGGTATATGTACAAGTTAACCATTTAGAGTTCGTATTAAGAACTGATATTTTAGAAATTTTGATGAATTAAATCAATTTCTGTGTTTTTTTTTAAATGGTATATGTATAAGTAGCCATTTAGAGTTCGTATTAAGAACTGATATTTTAGAAATTTTGATGAATTAAATCAATTTCTGTGTTTTTTTAAATGGTATATGTATAAGTAGCCATTTAGAGTTCGTATTAAGAACTGATATTTTAGAACTGATATTTTATATTAGAAATTTGGATGATTTAAATCAATTTCTGTGTTTTAATGGTGTATGAGTTAACCATTTGAAGTTCTAAATAGGAACTATTGTTTTAGGAATTGTGATAAGTAAAACCAATTTCTGTGTGTTTTTATGGTATATGAATGAGTAACCATTTAGTGTTCAAGTAAAGAACCAATATTTTGTTTGTTAGGAATTGCAATAAGTTTAGCGAATTTCTGTGTTTTGTTAATTGCAAATACTGTATGTTTTTCTCTATTTTTAAAGAAAGTGAATTTTTTTTTGCTTTTGATAATAACAGTGTTTATTTAGTATTTTTTTCTTTTACTAGTAACAGATATATTTAAGTTTCTTGTGCTTTGATATTAACAGTGATAATTTAGTATTTGTGTATTACTGTGTTGGAAATCTATATAGAGTTAGAATATATAACTATAAAGTGTGGATTAACTTCAGAATTCTGTTTATGTGTATTCAGTATAAGAGTTCGGTATTTTAATTTGATAAGTATTGAGTAAATTGTGAATGTTTATATTGTGCAGTGCTAGTTTGGTATTCATAAGGGCTAAAATTATAGTTCGGTCTAAAATTGATCAGTTTGAACTTGTTAGTTCCGGTTAGGACACATACCGTCGGAAGGTATAGCTAGTAACTGAGGGAAAATATTTATTGTTTATCATACAGTTAGTCACCCTAAAGTTAGAAAAATGTCCTTTTTAAATAAGGGTAAGAAAGAGGATCTTTTAGAACTTTTAGAAGAGTTAAGAGGACAAGCTGACGATATGTTAGGGTCTTCAAAATTAAGAAGATCGTTACAGAAAACGAAAATTACGTCGAAGAAGACGCTAGACTCGCACTAGAGCGTATTATTGAAGATCGGAAGGAACGAGAAGAGAGAGAGAGAGAAAGAGAAGACAAAATTCGTCAAGACCAACTTGCTCTCGAAATGAAGACACTAGAATTAGGAAATAATGGAGACAGTAGAGCCCGAAATGGGAGGGACAGAGATGCAGACGCAACGCAGAACATTCAGCTCCTTAAAACCATACAGAAATTTGACGAGAAACGGGACGAAATGGGCCTGTACCTAATTAATTTCGAGAGAAGAGCAGAGATGGCGGGAGTCCCTAAAGAAGATTGGGTGCCATATTTGTTAGGGGTACTAACCCCAGAAATTTCCAACATGATGGCCAGAGAATCGCCAGAACAGGCAAAAGATTATGACTACGTCAAAGAGATGATTCTCCAGAGATTTAGGGTGAATACGGAAAAATTAAAACAACTGTTTTAGCGCCATCCTAAACTCGCAGATAAGTCATGGAGGAATTATGCCCATGAGCTTAGTGGCTATTATGATGAATGGATAGCGGATTTAGAAATCACTACATTTAAGAAACTGAGAGACTTACACATAACAGAACAAATGAAGAGACGGGTACCTGCCGATATAAAAGATCATTATTTGGAGCAGTGGATGCAAATTAATACTCCTTTAGAATTAGCTGAAAAAATCGATAAGTATGAAAGCTTACAAGACAGTTTCAGAACAAGAGAATTCCCAAAGATTCAAAAGTCTAAAGATAAATTTAATAAGCCCTTTAACAATAACCATAAATTTAAGGAAGAAACGAAAGAAAAAAAAGATGTGGAAAAAGAAGCTTCTAGTGGACAAAACAAGGAAAGAATTTTTGAGAAGAGAAAACAGCTCCGCTGTTACGAGTGTGGTTCTTATGACCATCTGAGACCACAGTGCCCTAAACTTAAAGAGACGGAAATTATCGCGGCAACAGAAACTAGTGGAGGAGACTCGAGTGGCGTGATGACTCCTTATATCAGTCAGGGAGTCGTTAATGGAAAATCTACGTCTATTCTGAGAGACACAGGAGCGAGCATTGATCTGATTTCTAAAAATTTGGTACAACCCCATATGTACACAGGAGAGCACGTTTATGTTAGTGCACCTTTGTTAGATTCATCCGTTTGCTTACCTATAGCAGAGGTCGATTTAAAATGTGAATGGGGCCACACCATAACTAGAGCAGCTGTCAGCAATACGGATTTCGAGCAAAAACACTATTTGTTAGGAAATAAAACGGCAGCCTTGCTTGACAAGATCAACAGGGATGTAGAAGTTCCGGTGAAAAATACTGTGCAAACTCGGGCCGAAAAACTAACATTAGATAGAGAAAGACTAGACACGGGAGATGAAATAACGAAAATAGAGCAAGTGATCCCCGGAGCAGAAGCGGTAGACGAAATCACTGCTGAAGAGAGCGCGACTATCTTGCCTCTCCAGGAGAAACAAATAATTACTCCCGACTTATTAAAGACTTCACCCGAAAAATTTAGAGTTGCACAAAGTGAGGACGAAGAATTAAAAGTAATTTTTGATAGGGCGAAAAAGAAGACACCCGAAGAAAATAAGTACGTAGTGGTAAAAGAGATGTTATTTTACCAGAAACAAAATAACGATGGAACCACTAGAAAACTGCTTATTGTGCCTCGAAAGTATCGAGAGAAATTAAAAAGACTCTGCCACGAACAAACTAATGCTCATTTAGGCGTTGCTAAGATGAAAGAATCATTAACTCAGTAATTTACTGGCCATATTGTCACTTAGACATAAATGATTACGTGTCGCCTTGTGACAAATGTCAAAAGGGGAAATGCCCTAATGTTAAGAATAATAAGAAACGTCTTAACACTGTTAATTCCCGCCGAACACCAGGCTAAGCCGAAGTTTAGTCGTAAAATTTTAAATGTATATTATAGGTATGTTGATTAATTGTAGTTTCAGTGTAAAAATGTGACCAGAAATTAATGTGTATTCGTTTGAGTAATGTTTTTTTATTATGAATTGTAACATGTAATTGTTTGTAAATTTGAACGACTCGACCATAGAAGTTGAGTTTTGCTTTAAAGGAAAATTCAGGTGAAATTCCTTTGACGTTATCATAATATAACGGTTTTGTAGTGGCAAACGCCATATGACGGTTTTATGTATGCCGTGTTGGAATGCCTCAGATAGGCTTTAGTTAATGTTCAATTGTAACATTTTATGTTCTGTTTTGTTTGTTGAATAAGCCAGTAGAATGCCTCAGACAGGTATTGGCTAACTTTTAAATGCAAATGTGTATGTTTTTGTGTATACCTAAGAAGGTAGTAATTGGAGTCAAAATGCACTCCGTACGGTGTTAGAATACCGCAATAGGATGATTTATTGTGAAATCGATAAGTTTTGTCTGGAGAGTTGTACGACAACAGATAAATGTAAGTGTTGTCAAAGAAACAAAGTGATTAAAAGGAATGTGAGGTTTGTGAATTTTTTTTTTTTGATAAGGAATGAGCCAAAGAGCTATTTTGTTATAATTTTATGTCAGTCAGTACTGAAAAATTAGACCCTAAATCGACTGTGAATCCTATAGTAGGATAAAATGAATATTTAAATTTAGGTCGCCGATGACTGTCCACTTAAATGGAAACGGCAGATTGGATCACAGGTAATCGTGAACGAATTAAGTTCCCTGATCCAGGATCTACGGAATGCCGAGTATTAAATTGTTTTTATGACGATAAGTGTTGAATGTATTAAAAAGATAAGTAAGAAATTAAAAATTTTCATGTGTATTAGTAACCGTGATGATATGTTCTGTATGAAGTTTAGGTGTCCATTTTGGATTTGTGTTTAATTTTATTTGTGTAAAGTTGTTTCATTATAACTGTGTTTAATATCAAATTGAGAATTTATTGTGTCATGTGATCACAATTAAGGTAAATTATGGGATCCCAGTTGAGTGATTTACTAGTTATAATGTTTTTTATGTAGTGTCATGTGTACGTACTAGTGTTCTATGAATTTAAATTTTTTTGATATGACATGTATTAGTATACGATTTTATTTAAATTTTTGCCATGACTTGTTATATTATTGTGTAATTTTTATAAATTCTTTGCTACGGCATGTTCTCTTATTAGAGATTTTAAAGTGCGTAAATTTTAATTATAAATTCCTTTTGATGTGCTTTTAAAATGATACTTTGAAGTACAGCTAAAAATTCTCTTTCATGAAGGTAAAGCCAGAGTTTGATCAAAATTAACGGTCTACTCGTAATGTCAATTGGGCGTGCATTTGCCTTCGGGAAAAGTTTTATGATTGAAATTGTCCTGAGAAGGACAATGTTTTGTTCTGTTTTTTTTTGCAGGTGGAAACTTCTGCAGAAAAAAATCTGGGGAGGGGAGGAATTTTAGTCTGTAATGACTTTACGTTCCTTTCACACTCGGGATTCCTGAGAGAGCCTAACGGCAAGACGTCCATTATCAATCTACCGTATTCATCGGTGACAGTCGCTTTGTCACCAAATTGTGGCAGACGCCGCGTCGCCCGTTGGACACGTGGGAGGCCGTCATCTTTAAGAAATCCCCCCTGCTTGCAGACAAAGCCTGTCCAGAGGATAATCACCTAGCCATTTAGCGGAAGACGCGGAATGGTCTGAAGACGGTTTCTGAAAGGGTTCAAAGGGAGCACGCTTTCAGCCACCCACAGAGATGGGCGAGGATATATATTCGCCACCTTGATGTAAATGGGAGCAGTTGACTTTTTCTTGCAGGTGTGGACAACCCTCGTCGAGAGACGCGTGCCAGAGATCGTGAGCCTGCCGTTTTCCATCATGATATCCTGAACCCGCGAAATAGCCTTAGATAATGCTTATTTTTTGTAATTATTGTATAAAGCCTATATTTAATCTAGAATGCCAATAAAGCATTTTGTAAATATTAAAGGCTGTCAGTCTTGGTTTTAGGCGAAGTCCTTACAACATAAAGAGGGCAAAGCCAAGATTACTGACTGCTTGGGGTGGGTGGGTGGGGTGAAGATGCCAATAATTGTTCGTGATTTCTCTTTTTAAGGTGGGTTTTACGTCATTTTACCGAGGTAGGCATTGTTTCTTTGATAATACTTGATGCACCAAATAAATTTTAGTGCTAATAGGGATTAAATCTCCCGTGTGGGTAGTTTACATTTAATTCATTAATTTAATATTAAAGATATCCAAGAAATATAAACATACCAAGCTTTCAAATTAAAGCTTGGTATGTTTATATTTCATGAATATCTAGCACGTTTTAATGATGAATGTATTGTGTGATTTTTAAAGGCAGCATGTAAAAATAAAGAATAACTAAATACGAGCGGAAAGCTTAAAAATTAATGTAAATAAAATTAAATTATAAAAATATGCATAAATCGAGTATATTAACGGTTATAGTCAAACGGTTCAGATTCGACTGCATGTCACCAACTAGAAATGGAATGAAAACGTTAATATGAGACTGTATTATGCACTAAGTCATACGCACACATATTCTTAAATACATATCACTAATTGTTTCCATGTCAACAACACTCCCTCTTTATATTTCCCACGTGTAATAAACCTAAGCATCGCATGCCTGAGGTATCGCAGATGTAGCTTACATTTTCCTGTTCCCACTCTGAAATTGGGTTTCGCCTACCAATCCGGCAAATTGTTAAGCGAACTCGTACATACACACTCTGTCACAAAAAAATATATGCACCCAGAAGTTGCGCTACTATCACGAAACTTGGCAGGAATGTAGTCTGGTAAGAGATATGATTAAAATTTCGACGCTAATGAGACAAGTGTAAACGTGCTATACGCATATGAGATGCGCAGCTGGGAGAGTTTAAAAGCACGATTGCTCGTGCAATAGGATTATTTAAACAAATCTGTCGACTTGGATGGACGGTATTGTGACCAGAGATGCCTCTGAGATGCAACCGGCGACAGTACGAAAAATTGTCGGACTTTGAGAGGGAGCGTATAGTAAGCCTCAGAAAAGCAGGTTGGTCGAACAGGCATATCAGCCGCCACCTCGGTCGGAGCGATATCGTAGTTGCTCGGTGTTGGCAACAATGGATCACGGAAGGGATAGTCTACGATCGCGGAGGGTCAGGGCGTCGCAGGAACACAAATGCGTTCGAGGATAGCGCAATCATGAGAGCAGCCACGTCCGCACCAACAACGTCGCTAGAATCGGTTCGAAGCCATTTACCACCTTCCATACATCCGGTGGTATCAAGGGAAGCCATTCGGAGACGACTGGCCGACGCAGGTATAAGGAGACGACGTCCATTAAGACGCCTACCACTGACCCCACATCATAGGCAGTGTCGATCGGATTTTTGCCGACCTCGGGCAAGCTGGAGTGTGACCGACTGGAGGCGTGTGATCTTCAGCGATGAATCCCGATTCAGTCTCAGTGCTGATGACCAGCGCATACGAGTGTGGAGGCGGCCAGGCCATCGGTCCGATCCTTCATTTGTTGTCGAGAGGCGTACGGCGATTACACAAGGTGTGACAGTGTGGGGAGCGATTTGTTGGGATACACGATCACCTCTAGTCGTCCTTCAACACACTTTGACGGCACGCAATTACGTGGACGAGATTTTAACGCCAGTTGTACTGCCTATACTATCAAGTCGCCCAGGTATCATTTATCAGCAAGACAACGAACGTCCACATACTGCGCGACTTTCCCAACAATATCTTCCAGGATATGACGTACTCTCAGGGCCTGCCTGGTCACTAGGCCTCTCGCCAATAGAGCCCGTCTGGGATGTGCTTGGAATACAACTGCAGCCGTTCCGGAATACTGGTGAATTAATTGCACAATTGCAAAGATTATGGCATGATCTTCCGCTGGAGGTCATAGGTGACCTCACTGATTCGATGCCACGCCGTGTTTTGGCTTGTATAGCTGCCAGAGGTGGATTTACTACTTACTGATTTGTAACCTTTTTCATGTCATATCTTCTTAATAAAACGGTCTGTTCTTCTGAATTTATAATCATTTGCTTATCTCCTCATACACTACATACATGTTAAGTTTCGCGATAGTAGCTCGTTTCCTTCTGAGTGCATATATTTTTTTGTGACAGAGTGTATATATACATATATATATATTTGGGGCGCGGGGTTGCAACAAAACATCCACAACATAAATTAACTAAAAACCATCATAAATAACAATTAAGGTTTATTAACAAAGAATTGAAAAAAAACGTAGTCCGTCTACGACGGAATCCTAATAGATCTAGTGGAGGGGCTTAGTGACGTGACTAACATCAAATCTTAAGATTTTACAGATTTATTCAATTCTATTGACATCGAAGACCTAATATGCATCATGCAAGAGACATATGAAAAATATGACCTCAATGAATACATAACACGGGCAAAATATTTGACATTATTGCAAATTGTGCTAAAGGCGACTTATGTAAGTGATGGACTAAATTTATACAAACAAAAGAGAGGTATACCAATGGGGGGAGCCTGCTCTTCCGCACTTGCTGACATTTTTTTGCATACATACGAGAGCGGAATAGACCTTAACAACGATATGATATACCTCCGATACGTAGACGATGTCCTAATATTATTCCGAAATGGCGGATCTGTTATTCTGTTCGACTTTTAACCGGAATACTTAGAGTTGACAGAAACATAAAAAAATAAGGATGATAGTATAGATTACTTAGACATAAATCTAAGACATGGAAACAATGACATGATAGAATATAGAATATACGACAAACGCACAAAATATAACATCAAAATTAACAGACTGACAGATTGGCGGTCTGCAATACATAAATCGCTATTTCGAAATGTCATTTTCAACCACATAACACGATGTGAAAATTTATACAGTGATAACGAGATAAAAATATATAGTGTCTTCGAGTATATAAAGTCATCATTAAATTATCACTATCCGTACTTTTTCATAATGAAAAACGTGTGTAGATTTTTAAATATTACTAGGGATGAGTTCCTTAAAAACATAGAGTTAACTGCGTGAGTGACTGTATACGGCTTTATGGGCGTAACAGATTTGGCGGATTTGTGTACATGAAGAGTGGCTCGGTTGTTCTTGATGTATTGTTATTTGGTCTTGTATTTTTAAATATTTTTAAATATATTTTTTAGTTTTATTTAGACATAAAAAATTTACTCTTTTATTCAGCTCTTTTTATTCAAATGGTTTAGATGAACTCTTTTATCGAGTCTTCGGTCTCGCGATACTCTGGTCCACTGGGAATGTTCGCCTTGGCAAGAAAACATGTTCAACCAGGGAAGAGGGGTCACAACCCCCCTCTGGCCATTTGTGTGCATCGCTCCAGTAGTATAATTCTTCTTATTTATTTTAACTAAATGTATCCGTATATATATATATATATATATATATATATATATATATATATATATATATATATATCTGTGGCTTGGTACAAGAAGTGCCTAGTTCAGTTTTCTCCAAGATGACTTTGTTTGCTTATGTCTCTTTAAAAAAATATTATTTTTAATGTAAGAAGTATCCAAGTCTGTCCGATGGTTTAAAAGTGTTTTCTGAACCATTGTACAGACTTGAGTACTTCTTACATTGAAAATAATATTTTTTTAAAGAGACATAAGCAAACAAAGTCATCTTGGAGAAAACTGACTTAGGCACTTCTTGTACCAAGCCACAGATATATATATATATATATATATATAGATATATATATAGATAGATAGATAGATAGATAGATAGATAGATAGATAGATAGATAGATAGAGAGAGAGAGAGAGAGATTTACATACTTATTTTATATGTAAGTATTTACATGGTTCAGTTAGAATAAAGATAACTTAATTCATTCAGTTTTAAAGTCTCCCAAGTTTATAAATACTCATGTCATTTAAATACGCATTCTAAAGTAAAGACAACATTAGATTTTAAAAATTCATTATTTAATATGAGATAATCAACAGGTTTTCGCGGGTGAAATCTAGTCCTAGATAACAAGCTCATGCGAAGCAAGGGAATCCAAATATTATTATTTTATCAGCTCCAAGCAGTCTCATCAATGATGCTCCAGAAAAAGGTTAAATAATAGATTGATTTTATTTATATCAAATGTTAATATTATCGCTAAGCCCAATTCTATTTATTCACAGAGCGAGTTAAAATTTCGAACCATAATAGGTTTATCTGCGAAAAGATTGACGTTATCTTTAAAGCCTATCTATCGTCGAACAGCATCCACATCACGGAGCGAGGTTTTTGTTTGCAGTGCGTGGTGTTCTTATTCTACCTGAAAAAACAACAAAAACTTTTGCGGCAATCCATACACTTTGCTATTACTAATTTTCGACGAGAATTCGATACTGACCTACTTCAAGTAGGAGGATAAACGCTGATAAAAAACGAGAAAATTCCCCCTGTCCGACACTTTATTTCAATATTCAATTAATTATGTAACAGGCAGGAGTAAAAAAGAACTTATCAGAACATTACCTTTATCAAAAATCTTTTATCGAGTCAATATCATAAGGCTTATTCGAAACACGTTGAACGGAAACAGAATTTCAAGCAGATAAAATGAATAAGTCAATAAACATTACGTATATGAAAATATTAGCTGAAAACCCGCACTTCGCTACGGAGTACATTCAAATTAAAAACAACGGTCAATGTATGCAATTAATGCCAAAAAAAAAATAAATAAATACGATGATCAATGTATACAGTTGATGTAAGAAAAAACAAATTATATTTATAAAAATAAATTAAATTAATAATAAATTAAATTCTAAAAATATGTAAAAATATAAAAATTAATAAATTAAATTCTAGAATTAATCTTTAAAAATTCACCAAAAATCAGAAAAGGGAGGTAAAGATTCGAAAAAGATTTCATTTTAAAGGAATTTTTATGATCTTTCTCGTGATGTAAATTTTATAACCCTCAAGTTATTATTTTAAATGCAAACTAAAAAAAGTTACAAAAACAGCTTAAAAATTTAATTTTAAAAAATCTAAGAAGAATTTTTCAAAAATTTCTCTTAGTGCACCCCTCTGTAAGAAGAATCGCCATGCAAAATTTCAGCGCTTTAGGCCCAGCGGTTTGGTCTGTGCGTTGTATGTCAGTCAGTGAGTCAGTCAGTTACGGAACTGTTTTATATATATAGATAATCATCTGTCCTTATAAAAACTTATTCTCTTTCTTTTATTAAATAAAACTGTCAGTAGAAATTTACATCATTGGCAAAACTTAGAAATGGAATAACGCCACCCCTTCCCACTCATTAAAATAAAGCCTTTTTAGCGCGTTTTCTCGGTTCTATCCTTAGTTTAAACGCCAAAATTCTTGAAAACAATCGCTGTAGAAAATATCTAGATTTGTAGCAGATTCTTCTTTCCTAAGCTAAGCGAACTCCAATATTTTACCTACAGATGGATATTGTTTTTTTTATCATGTGCTACGTGAAGTTAAAGTTACAAAAATTTTGGCCACTTTTATATAATAATGAACTATTTTATTAAAAATATACTTCAAATTATCTAAAATTACATACTTTAAATTTTTTGCGTAGATATATTTTATATGTTAAAAGATACATAGGATATGATATTGTTAAATAAGATGTCAAATGTTCTTATAATAGTCAGCAAAAGTCAATCAGATAGCTTGTCAACATTTGCTAACTTCTTTATCGTATTTTTTTGTTAGCATTTTCCTAATTTTCCAAAAATTTGCTACTACCAAAAAATTTTCATTGGGGTCGAGTGATTTTTTATTGAAAGGAAGTGGGTCGCATTCGAAAAAAAGTTTGCTCACCACTGCTCTATATGAGATCTGGGAGGTCTTTGCAAACAGGTGTTATAAAAGTAGATTCTAGAAATGTTGCCGGATAGGTGCTACTGATTAACTGGAACATATTGCCACAAACTAGAAAAAAAAGAATATTTTTCTCTTTTGAATATAACTTATTTTAAAAAAAATTTTTAGCTTCCATATTTTTTTTAAACCCGAATCAATTCCAGGTCGAGGTAAAGCGTCAGTTTTGATTTTATATATATATATATATATATATATATATATATATATATATATATATATATATATATATATATATATATATATATATATATATATATATATATATATATAAATGGATGTATGTGTGTATGTTCCAGCATCACTCTGGAAGGCCTGGAACAATTTCAACTAAACTTGGTACAGATATGACTTACAATCTGGGAAGAAATACTGGGGGGGGGGACACCCATCGCACCCCTGGGGGACATGTGAAAATAATCAAAAACGACTAATATTAGTGCCGAATTCATAGTTTTCGTGGTCTCTGAGATGAATAGTGACACTCCCGATGCAGTTTAAGGGCAAGCTCAGCTCCTCCATCTGCATTGGGAGGGGGAGAGGAAGGGATGAAAAGTAAAATGTCCAAAAATACCGAGAGTAATGTCGAATCCACAAATTTTTGGGGGTCGCTGAGATAAATAGTGACACTCTCGATGCCGCTTAAGCTCAAGTTCAGCGACCATCAGCATTGGGGTGGGGGGTGGAGGGGGGAAATAAAAGTACTTCGATTTTAACCTATAGGTAGAATTCATTCCCTTTTTCTGTCTAATAAAAAAAGGGATAAATAAATTCCCGGTCAACGCCGGGTAAACAGCTAGTAGTCTATGAATTTCCCTTGTCATATAATTCTACGAACTGTTGGAATAATATGTCAAATATTTGTCCTGTTACTCAAATGCATGGATAAATATCGTTTCATTTCCCTAAAACGATAATATTTTATTTATCTTGCGAGCTCAGATTCACATGTGTGACATGGAGATTCATATAAATAAATAATTATTTAACACATTAGTATATATATATATATATATATATATATATATATATATATATATATATATATATATATATATATATATATATATATAAACGAAATACCACTCTCTCACTCACTGATCATGGTGTCTCTGGAACCATAAGGCCTAGGAAGCTGAAATTTTGTATGGTTGTTCTCTTCGGCTGTAGGTGCTGGCTAAGGAATATTTTTAAAGACTTCGAACTCGAATTTGGCCCAAAACAAACGGAGCTAAAAAGAATTTGAAAACTCCATTTTTTTTTAAACGTGTTCCAATATATTACGCTTTTCCGTTTTAAATCTGTATATATAAAAGCCAAATACCACTCACTCACTGACTGATCATTTTATTTGTGGAACCATAAGGCCTAGGATGCTGAAATTTTCCTTTGGGGTTCTCCTTATGCCCTTTGGGCTTACTAAGATTTTTGGAAATTCCCTCTATGCTGACTCCCCTAAATGGTTCTCCCATAATAAAGTAGGCAGCAAAAACCAGCGGTGAATAACAAAAGGCGAATGTCTCCCGACTAAGTGCCTCCGCATTAGAAAAAAGTAATAATAATAATAAACAAAAGATTTTTTGCAGGGGGGGGGGGAAATTCAACCTTTAAAGGAGTTGAAATAGGGCTAAAATTCCCAAAATATATATAAAAAATTAAATCCATATTAACTTCCAGATCATGGTCGTTAAATTCCATGGTGAACTCCTCTGATAAATGACAACACTTTACTACTAAAGTTGATTTAAATGAAATTAACCAAATTACATAATGGATGGTAGTAATGAATTTCGTCACGAAGCATGGGTTTCAGCTAGCATATAATATGGAGATGTTTAGTAAAAGTTTCAAACTCAGATTATTTATTTTTTGGTTACGTCCATGAATAGGTCATTTTTAAGAGCGCAAACACTAGATATGGCTAGTTAAAACTGCAGTTTGGTTTATCCTAGAATTATTTAGATCTTAATAATAAAATTAATAGGCTCAGCCTGTTTACCCTGAATCAGTTTTTTAACCTTTCAACTAAAACCTGTTGAAATATGATTAAACGGATTCAGAGGTAAAAGGAGAGCGATTGTCAGAAGTTCCAAAGGAAGTGAACATTTAAAATGTTTTATTCTTTAGTTATTTATCATTTATTTTTTTTATTATTATTTGTCAGATAAATCGACTAGCGGAAAAGTATATAATAGGATGGTGATATAAGAGTTGACCTATCTGCAAATCAACAAGATTTTCGTTACATCGAAAAGCGCTGAAAAGTTTAGGTTAGTTTTAGTTTCCTACATATGTATGGATTCATTACTGCGCGCGCGAAATATTTTCCCGATTTCAGAGCAAAATTGAAAGTTTTCGCAGAAAACTTTTTTTCTAGCTCTTATGCTCTTACAGCCTGAAAATGAGAGAAAATAATAACAACAGTCGTTTGCTTTTATATTCTCAAAAGAAAAGTTATAATAATTCCACTCACACACACACACATATGTATATATACATATATACAGTCGACGCTCGTCACAACACCAAGTGCGTCCCAAAGAAAAAGGTCGTTATAACGAGTGGTCGCTCTATCGGAAATTGAAAAATAACATGTTATAAAAGGGGGATTCCATTTGAGACATTTTGCACTGATCGTTGTATTAGTACGGTCGCTATATTGACCTGTCGTTATAACGAGTGTCAACTATCTCTCTCTCTTTATATATATATATATATATATATATACATATATATTATATACTATGTATATGTATACGTATATACATAAAGTGATATAATACGCGATGGCAAGCTAGATAAAGTTACCATAGAAAATAGTTTAATGTTAATATCCCTTTGGAAACAGAGCTAAAATTATCCTCATTTGAAGGATTGTTTCTGAAAGTTGTGATTTTAATGATAGACACAACGCAGCATTGGACGCAATCCATCAAAAAATAGAGGAAAAAAATGACTCCAACCTACCCTCTTCCATCCAAACATATGTATAATAAAAACAGCATGTAACAGGGCAGGCGTAGAAACACGAAAAAGACCGAGAAAAGTTATAACTTCTCTTTATTATAATTCATGGCAGGTTATTCACATAATTTCATTTAGACAAAAGAATGTCATCTGTCAGTGAGAAGTAGAAACTTTTATGTTACGCAAAACAATTTTATTTTAATAATATTGGGGATAACTCGTTAACGGGGCCCTGCTTGATCCTAAGCGGATGAACTTTTAAACAACAATAAATCAACCAAAAATGCTGTCATAAATATCACTCTTTAATGAATACTGAGCAATTATTTTTACAAGACCAACTTTGATTTGAATAGCATGTTTGATACAAGTGACAGGCAAAGTAATATATTCTAGAAAGCGAGAAGCGAACGGTAATTTACTCAGGTCTGAAGTTATGAATAATTTTTTTCTGTAATATCCATACTAGAATTAGAATTCAAATACAAAATACATTGTATCAAAAAATTATTACCAATTTATATATATATATATATATATATATATATATATATATATATATATATATATATATATAAAAGAGCTTGTCTGTTTGTTTCTCCGCTATAGAATCATAGACTGTTTCACCCACCGGGACCAAATATATATATATATATACCATAAAATCTCGAGTATAATACGCACATTTTTTCACATTTTAGTCCGCAAAAATGAGGGTGCGTATTATACTCGCGTACGAAAAAAGTAGTTTTAAACATTAGATAAGCGAACGTACAGCAGCTGTAAGACATTTTCGGAACACGGGTGCGTGCGCATCTTCACTCCGTGGTTCATCCACCCGTTTACTAAGCAGGTATTCCTTTTAAGGGGGCACACAACCTTTGACTACTGGGAAATGACCCTAAACATGATCAAATTCGAGCTACTGAAACTCCAATAATATTATTAATATATATATATATATAATTTTTTTTGTTTTATATCAAAATTACAAGTCTTCAGTTATATTTTATACAAAAATAGAACTTGTAAAGCCATAAATAATTTTTAGATTTTATTTTTAAATGTACACATTACTAAAGAGGGAAAAAATCATTGGATGTTTCGCGCATCATAAAATTAAGAAATATGCATACAGAAATTATTTTTTGGTCAAATTAAATTAATAATACACCCAAGTTTAATGTAAAACCAAAAAATATACAAAAAATATAGTTTAAATTGAAAAATTTATATAAAATTTTAAAAAATTTAAAATTTAGCAATTTTTTAAAACATTTTCAAGTGTAAAAAAATTTTTTACAATTTTTTTTTACTTTTCTGGTTTTAGTGTGTGAAGAAGCTTATAATAAAAATCTGATAAAAATTTTGTGTGTCTAGCACACATAGTTTGGGAGTAACAGTGCGCGCAATCCAAAAATTCACATATTTGAGAAAACTGAAGTTAAAGTTGGAATAACATGGCTATGGCAACAGAGTGAGCTTTACATAAACTCTCATAACTCGAGAAATAATGCAAATTTTTTTACGCGGTTTTTGCATATTGTTCAGAAATGTCCCAAAAATCAGAATATAGCAAAAACAAAAAATCGATTTTTTTGAAGTTTTAAAGGTTGTGAGCCCCCCCCCCCCCCCCCTAAACAAACGAAACTCCCAGTTCGTATCGTCAAGTGAGGAAGATGATGGCGATATATTTTACGACGGCAACAATAATTGTGACATGGACGCAACAACAATAGATGAGCTGTATTCCTGTGAAAGTGATTAAGACTGATAATTTGGCAGTAATGTTTGTTTTGAATTAACAATTTAAGTTCTTTTCTCTACCGAAATTGACGTTTTTGTTTCTTTTTATTACACATTTTATTTATGTTAATAAATATTTGTGCAATTTTTAAATAAAATATTGAAAAGTTATGGGTGCGTGTTATAGCCGAGATTTTAGGGCACACACATATATATATATATATATATATATATATATATATATATATATATATATATATATATATATATCCCGTTAACAAGGGAAAATTTTAATTGTTTAATAATTATTATTTTTTACATTTTATTACCTGTAAGTGAAAAAAAAAAATGACAGTACCGCCCATCCACACCTGCATCCACATTGACCTTCAGTAAAAACCAAGTACTGGCAATGTGGTAGAAAACTGGTATTTCTCAAGGTGAAAATGGTCAATAAAAGAGTAACTGTATAAATTTCATAATGCATTCAGTTCACTGCTTTGCCAACACAGTTTTACTGACCAATTGAAACGGATATAATTGTAACCCACAATTTTTCCCTAAAACTCAATCACATCAAAGTAGGTGCATCGGTATTTTCTCGTGTAAAAGTGATAACCTTAAACATGTATATGCGGTTAGATGAATATCAAATAATTGATTGTCTCTAACGAGCCTAAACTGACACGACCGTTGCCAGCCGTATCCTCTACTACATTGTTAAGTGTTTCGCTTTTGACAAATGGAAACAAAACATTTTTCTTTAAAAAGATGTCTTAAAGACGTTATTTTCCCAACCACTCGATTTTTTGCAATTTCCCTCTCTACTCTTTGCAACGCCTTAGCAACAAGCGACAAATTTGAGGCTATTTCTGGTTATGTCCTATGTCAAGATGTCAAACCCATTCCTTTATTCAATACTATTTTGATAGTTTTTTTAAGTATTGCGCATGGAAAATCTATATTACATTGTAAATAAGAAAATAAGTGAGCAGAGGGCAATTTCTCATCGAAAATCACGATCGGGATTTAATTTCAGAAACTGAAAACGTGATTCCCAAAATAAAGTTAACTGGAAGTTTTCTAGGACAATATAGGCTATTAGCGTCAGCGGTATTTGATATTTCTGAAACAGGGTTCATTGGATATGAATTGTCCATTGTTATGTGTAAGTGACGCATCAAGGTGTCTCGTTCTCAAAAGGTATTTATTTAGTGCTGAATGTTACCGCTCTTCAATTGGCCGTTTCTTATGAAACACGATATAATAAATATTTTCGACAGAGTTCTCTATTATTGGTATCGGTGTGCTTTGATAAACAAATTACATGTTAAGAAGACGTTTGACATTCTTCGTCAAAACACACCTGGTATAACGCAAAAAGCGAAAACAATATGATAAAATTGTTACTATGTCTCAACAGCGTAGAAATACATAAATATTGCCATGCAAATATTAAAACATATCTCGAATACAAAGTTTGCAGCCGTAACTTACCTGTACTGATTCAACACAGATTTGATAATTACTGTGTAAAATAAGTTAGATACATAGAGAAAATTTATTTTAATAATTTTACACTATTTTTATATCACTTTCAACACGAGATGAAAAGGAAATTTTATATTTTTCTTCTATCATGTAACGTTTATCTAAAATTTTTTATCATTAGTTTATGTTTTCAGTAGCTAAATGCCCGTGCTTCGCTACGGAGTACATTCAAATTAAATACAACGGTGAATGTATGCAATTAATGCCAAAAATAAACAAAAAATTATATTCATAAAAAATCGTAACGGATATTTTTATAGACAAAATAATGTAGAAGAAAATATTCAAATTAAATAGAACGGTCAATGTATGCAATTAATTTGTATGTTTAATATCCATAAAACATACTAATTTGAATCAAATTCTTAAAAAACTTCCATCTCAACTAGTCTAGTGGTTAAATTTTATCTTTTACAGTATTTTAATATTTCTTTTGTCAATTTATTTCCTTGTTATGCACGTGACGCAAAATTAATTTAATTTAGACATAGACATAGATATTTATTTTTCATGAGATACCAAATAGGGCCTGAAAGGACCTTTACCCTCGGTATGAGTATTTGGAAAAACTGCTACTTTTAACACGTGATCCAAGAAGGTATGAAATTAGGAGAAAAAAAATTAAGTCAAAAATGTTTAAGCAAAAGAAAACTGAGAGAAAATTTAACAGGTTAATTTGGCTAAATTAAATCTTGCCTATAAAGAGCAAGACGATAAGTTAATAAAAAATAAATAATAGCATTTAAGAAAAAATTAAAAGTTAGACTTAAAAGAAATTAGGTGAGAAAAGAATGCAAAAAATACTAGGTTTGAAAATTTTTTAAAAGTGTACAATTAGCTTAAAAGTTAAATAAATAAAACTCTCAACAAGTCAAGTGCGAGTAGATGTTTGAATAGAGTGATTGGCTATCAGCCAAGAGATTTGCGTTAGATGATTGGTCTAAGAAACAAGGTCCAGAATCTTAATGAAAGCAAAACTCAAAGGAAGCAACAAACAGGGAAATTATGGAAAAGAGGTGTTAGGAATGATTCCAGTGTCAAGCACTAGAGTTGCACGTGGTCTGCGATAAAATTTTCTATTATCGTAGTCAGGGATACTGGCTATTTCTTCATTGGGGACAGAGTACAGATTGGAAAAGAATTTAGTTGTGAGTTTGACTATGGCAAGGCGGATGGGGTCAATATTAAGATCTTTATGGATGGAGTAATTAGTTTTATACCTGCAAGCATTAGTGATTAAACGTAAAGTTTTGTTTTGATTAATTTGCAATTTCTGACCGTGGCTGGAGGCCGCAGACCCCCATACAGGTACTGTATAGAGAAGTATAGGTCTAAGTACAGTTTTGTAGAGTAGTAATTTATTGCCTATACTCATCTCATTTTGGTACAAGAGGTGGACGATGTCTTTTCTGGCTTTAAAAAATTTACAGATATTGTTATTAATATTTTTCTTCCAAGTTAATTTACTATCAATGTAGATACCAAGATATTTAATTTCTCTGTCAAAGTGAATGAGCTGGCCGTAGACATTAACAAGATGAGGGGGAATTCTATTATAAGAGAAGAAGATAGCTTTAGTTTTGCTAGGGTTTAATTTAATGCGCTATTTATCAAACCAAAATGTAGATGTGGCGTTGAAGGTAAAGATGCATATACTTGATGTTATGATTCTTAGCAAGAACGGCGGTGTCGTCAGCATAGAGGGCAAGGGTAGTGTGTGGTTTGGTGGGGATATCATACAGATATAAATTGAAGAGAACCAGACAGAGTTTAGAGCCTTGAGGAACTCCAGCATTAATGGGGCGAAGGGTAGAGGTAAGACCAGAATAGCTAACCGCAAAAGTTCTGTCAGAAAGATAAGATTGAATAAGACTGATTAGGGCAGCTGACATTTTAATTTTTATGAGTTTGTAGATAAGGCCACTGTGCCAAACAGTGTCGAAAGCTTTGAGAATATCAAAAAAAGATAGCGCCAGTCTGCATTCTGTTCTGTAGTCCATCATGAATGTATTCAGTAACACAAAGAAGTTGATGAGAGGTAGAATGTTTGGGTCTGAAATCAAATTGGGCATTAGGCAGGATGCTATTACTATAGATAAAAGTTATATAAGCAGGTGCAGAAGATGTGTTCAGTCAACTTGGAAAGAGAAGTTAGGAGACTAATGGGCGTATATTTTTTAGGTAGAGAAGGATCCTCAACAGGTTTAGGAATAGGGAAAATTTTAGAAAATTTCCATGCTTGAGGGAAGTATTTAAATTTAAAGATACTATTGATTAGATCAGTGAGATATTCAGCATAAGGCAGAGGGAGATTTTTAATGGCATTATTAGTGATACCGTCTGGACCAGATGCTTTACGATTAGGGAGGGAGTTAATAGCATTAAGAACTTCAAAAACATTAGTATTTTCGATTTCACTATCGTGGTTCGTGGCCTGAAAATTTTGAAGGGTATAATAAACTTTATCAATTGTACTTGGGCAGAACACACTAGCATGGGAGTTAAATTGGGTTTCATAATTAGTTGCTAAGGCCTCAATTTTGTCAGAGTCGTTAGTAAGGACATCAGAATTGCAGTTAAAGGGGGGGAGGGTTTTGTGAGGCTTTCTAATTCTTTTAAGGTATTGACAAATTGAATTATCATTGGGAGCTAACAACTCAATAAAATCCTTCCATTTATTATTTTTATTTTTTATTTTGTTTTTAACTTGGGTGTCAAAGGATTTATAGACACTGAGCAAATTAAGGTCACGAGAATGTTGCCAAAGTTTCCTTGCATGGTTCCTGTATTTGGTTAATTCCCAGTATACGGTGCCCCTTGTATTTCACTGCATTGGAACCGCCATCTTGGTTACGTCTCCCATCGCCAAATTGGCGATGGGAGACGTAACCAAGATGGCGGTTCCATCGCAGAGGGAAACATCAAATAATATAAATGACAACATACAGAACTTTCATTGAAAAATTATCCAGAAAATAAAAAAATGAAGTTAAATGAGGGCAGTCGATTTCTTTTCCTTTTTTTGGTCGCCCAAGGAGAACGCGTGTTTTAGAAACGGGAAAGTCAAAAAAGTCCCAAAAATAACTCATTTTTTAAACTGTACAACCACAGTAAAGCACAAAAACACACAAATACAAAAAATAAAAGATGAAAAATAATGAGAAATTTGTTATGTGTGGGGGGGCTGCCGCCTCCCAACCCCCGCTAAAAAAAGTCAGTATGTTGCAAATAATTCATTTAAATAAATATAAAATACACCTTGGTTAAATATATCAGAAAATAAAAAAATGAAAGTTCTACATGTTGTCATTTATATTATTTCATGTTAAAATTTAAAAAAAACCACTTACCGGTTATTCACTTTCGGTTTAGCTTCTTTTACGTTTTGTTGATTTTTCGGTGTTTTTGGATACCCCCCAATTCGTCTGTGATCCAAGAACACGGCGTTTTTTTACCCATAAATAAGTTAATTTTAAAACCGTAATTAAATCCAATTTACTCGCTTCGAACCGGGAACCACATCTAATGGATCTTTTAACGCAATGCTCAGATCTTTCCTCTCAGTTATAGTCATTTGCGAATTACAATTAAGACAATAATAAATATTAGCTATTAACTCAACATAAATACAATAATCTATAATAGTTCTCTTACCCGCATTTTGTAAATCCCGAAAAAAATCCAAATCAACCCTCCCATTCGTAAAAGAAGCCATATCTCGCAAATGAAAGTACTGCGGCAACACACGAGCGTACTCCATGGTCACCCGCAAACGGCATCGGGGCATTAACGGCAACCGCCGGCGAAGCTGACCAATAGGAAGCAAGCCCGCGATCAGCGCACAATCCAAGAGACTCTGTCATACACACTCTCCCGCTAGCTCTCACCTGTGTTGGTGAGCTGTATGTCTCGGTTCGATACGAGCATTTTCGCTCGCTGTTGTTAATAAATATTTGTTATATTAATAGGTGTCGAGCGTGCCTCATTCCAACCTTTTGTAGGTTTTTTCAGGAAAGTATAAATCGGTGTGGCCGTCGAAGTAGCGACTCCGGTCATAACACCGAAGTACGTCCGAGCGCTGGAACTGCAATCCCGAAAAGAACATTCAACGGTTTAATTTTTTTAAACAAGTACATTACATAAAATCCAGATAACCCTCATTTACAAGTAAATTACAAGCTCTGATTGGCTGCTAATTATTCAAATCGGAAGCAATAAATGGTTTAACTTAAAAGTATTTAACAACACAAACCACATTTGGCATTTTATCGTCAACTTGGCAAAAATCTAAAAAACATCGCCAAAAAAATATCGCCATCTTATTCAAATCGGGAGCAATAAATGGTTACCTTAAAAGCATTTAACAAACACAAACCACATTCGGCGTTTCATCGCCAAATTGGCAAAAATCTAAAAAATCTGAAAAACTTATCGCCAAGCTGCGGCACCGTGTATTGGGAATGAGCCCTGTATTTAATTAAATCAACTATATATTGGGGTAATTTGTGGTAGTGATGCTGCGAAGAGTGGACCTTAGAAGATTCAAGGGCATTTTTTATGGTATTAGGGATGGAGGTAACAGCAGCGTCTATATGTCATCAGGATTGTTAATGGTATTAAAGGGTGGGGGAGAGTTATTAACAAAAGCAGTGAAGGACTGCTAATTAATATGGTGAGGAGGAATAATAGGGGGCAGCAGAGGGGTGCAATTGATATCAAGCTTTACGGGCAAGTGGTCTGAAGAGAGATCAATGACTGAATTAATTTGATATGGGTAGTTGATATTGTTAAGGAAGGCAAAGTCAATCGTAGATTGAGAACCAGAAATACCGAATCTAGTGGGGTAGCGAGGGAAGGCAATATCAATACAGTTATTAATAGAGTAAGAATTAATTTTAGTTTTGTAATTGTTAAGTGAGCGGTCATTATGGCAGTTCCAGCGAGGGTGGTGAGCATTGAAGTCGCCAAAAAGAATAACTTTTTGGTCAATATTATAAAGTTGATTAAGTTCTGAGGTGATGGGCCTACCGTTCATAACCCTGAGGTAAGTAGAGACAATAGTGAGAGTTGCCATAGAATTAATCCAAATTTTGACAATGGTGTTTTCCAGGGTGTGTAGGTTGAGACTGGGCAGATGGTTGTGTTTGATATTGCGTTTGACATAGATCGCCGTACCACCGAAACGAAAGGGGGGGGGGGGGCATTATTAATAGGGTCTAGACGGGGGTAAGATAAAGTTTATAATTTTGAATTTGAAGAGCTATAGGAGTAGGGGATTTAATTTCTGAACCAAAATAAGATCTACGGGGTTCTGAATAATGAACTCCCGTAGCTCCTGAATACGTGTACACAAGCCGTTGGCATTCCAGCTCAGAACAGAAATTGCATGAGAACAAGACGGGGCCATTATGGAGCAGAAGAGTTGGCTGTCTCATGTGAGGCAGCAGAAAGAACGTTATTTAATATTGAGGAGTTAAGAGAGTTGAATAGACTTTGAAAGTCAGGAATATTTAAATCGTGGCATAAACTTTTAATTTCTTTATTCCATCTCTAATTTTAAGTAATTTATTAAGAGAGCTGTCGAGGTTTCCCAACGGCAGCTCATTTGAGGTTTGTGGTTCAGTAGTGTTATTAGCATGAGTTATAGCATTGTTAGTTTTTTCAGTTATATTGGTTTGGCGAGTGGAAGTATTAGGGTTAACAATTTGGCTGTAATAAATGATTGAGGTAACTGGTTTACTTGTGAAGAAATTCCCAGAGGTGGTTGGAACAATTAGTTGATGGGGGTAGTTGCCTGCTTTAGCCGCTTCCTTGATCGTTTTAATCTGATTTCTACGTTTTTTAACTTGCTCGGGATGAGCGCTACAACCACGATAGTTGGCGGGGTGACCACCGCCGCAGTTGGCACATTTGGCAGGGGTAGCAAGAGATTTTGTACACTTAGCAGAAGGGTGGGCACCTGCACACTTCATGCAGACCGCTTGTAAAAGGCAGACTTCACTGATATGGTGAAAATTTTGACAATTGAAGAATTGTTTGGTGCCTTTAAATTTGTATGCGTCAATCCTAACAATGAAGCGAAGGAAGTGCCTGCAGTTATAGATATCTTTTAAGTTTTCACTTTGTCTGAGGTGACAAAGGAAAATTGGTAGCGGTTCTTCAGTATCAAATCTCTTAAGTTGGGAAACCCTACCTACCTCGAAGTCAAGTCTGGTAAGTCCAGCTTTGACATCCTCAATAGAGATATCAACAGGGATTCCTTTAATTAGTATTTTTAGAGGTCGTTCATTTTTTGGATTTTTTCCAAAAAAATCAACTTTGTTGGCTTCAAGGTAACGTTGTATATTTCTGAATTGTTCAATGGTGATTGGTGTTATTTTAATGAATTTACCAGAAACAATTTTGGGCAAATCAATATTGGCGATTTTATTAATATTTTCAATTATGCTTTGGTAGCCAGGGACCATCTTAACGAAAAAGAGCTCGGGTTTGGGTTCACGTTTATTATTGACTGGTTCATCCAGTCCCTCAGTCTCAAAATCAGAGTCATCATCCCTAAGGGGATCAAATCTGTTCCTTGTTTCCAAGGCTTCAGATTTGGCTTGACTAATTAAATCTTCGCGAGCTACTCGCTTAGTCTGTGACTCGATGATTTCATAAGATCTTTTAACCTTATTAGATTTTATAGATTTAGTTGTTGTATGATAGCTTACAACAGTGATAAGATTTTTAAAATTCTCATGAGTGGACCTTAGTGTAAAAGAAGCAATATATTTCCAAATACCAGTAAGTTTGTGGAGGATCAAATCTCTTTCAAGTCCGTCAGTCTGGTGGTAGGCAGTCAGAGTCTCTTTCTCAGATCTTATAATGAAGTCGAGGGAATCTTCATAATACTTAAAGTCCATATTGTTTTTTAAGGCTTCTAAGTAAATCAGACAGTGATTCAATCTTTCAAAGTCAAAGATAGTAGGATCAAGACCTGAGAAGCAAGTCTCAGGGGAAGGTGGAAGAAAATCACAATCCATAATAGCGTTCGCCATAATGCGTCCTCTCACAATGAGTGAAGAAAAAAATCACTCACAAAAGTCTCTCAGAATAACAGCTCGCTCACAATAGCTCACAAGAAAGTGTAAGAAAAGTTGCGCCAAAGAAGTACGAAAATAATGTGTGAAGACCAAGTGGGATCGTGAAGAAAGCTCCTTGTTTCCTCGATCAGTAGCGGGAAATCGGAAATTTTGATAATCTGATGTTACCGCTGTCACGATTAATACAGAATCAACACCAACACTGTATTATCGGGTTTCTGGGTAGAGGTCTTTAAGATGAATTAATGGCGTCTGTAATGGTACTTTTTAGACATAACATAACTACTTTCTTATTCCAAGGAAGTCAGCTTGACTAGTAAATAGTAATTTTTCACTTACATCTTCTTCCTCATCCAGCCAGTTATGAAACTCATTTTGAATTAGTTCTGCTCTACAATAAAAAGTCGATATAATAACTATCAAAAACGAACTGTGATCTTTTCAAGCAACAGCTTTGAAAGTTTTTAATAGAACTCTTTTGAGACTGTTTTTTAAGGCACCATTTTATTCTCAAATAAATTATAATAAATAAATAAATAAATAGTAAATAAAAATACATTCTAATTAATGCCAAAATATTGAGTTTTTATTAATTTAATTTAAAGTATCACAAAAAGAAAAGAAACGACGTGATCAGCATTTAATAAATTAAATTCTAAAAATTAATCTTTAAAAATTCGCCAAAAATCAGAAAATGCAGGTAAAGATTCGAAAACGATTTCATGTTAAAGGAATTTTTATGATCTTTCTCATGATATAGATTTTATAACCCTCAAATTATCATTTTAAATGCAAACTTTAAAAAAAAGTTACAAAAAGTTACAAAATTTAATTTAAAAAAATCCAAGAGGAATTTTTAAAAAATCTTTCTTAGTGCACCCCTACACTCTAAGAAGAATCGCCTTGCAAAATTTCAGCCCTTTAGGTGCAGCGGTTTGGTCTGTGCGTTATCTGTCAGTTAGTCAGTCAGTTACGGAACTGTTTTATATAATATAGATTATTTTTCATCTAAATGCTACCATATCGAATCTTTGTTATAATTATTGTTTGGAGGTTTTCTAACTTACATCGTTTGGAAATTTCTCTCTTTTCTGTCAATGGACTGAATAAAACTTTTGTAAACAACTGACCAACTACGTCATAATGCCTCTAAAATGCCTTATTTCGTATCAGAGGCACTATTTTCGTATTAGAGGCATTTTAATCCTTTTTTTTTATTACGAAGTTGACCAGAACAATTTCAACAGCTCTTAGGCGGATTTCTCCTGATTGCTCATTCGCTTACTCACCACTGGCGGACAGCACTTTCTCCAACTGAGTTCAGGCTTATCTTGTCCACCCACGTAGTAGTCGCTCCCTGAAGCAAAAAACGGATTCGTGTAGCACTGAGATTAGCGTGTAGCTCCTCTTAGCGTGAAGATGCCAAATAAAGCATATTTATGGTAAATCTTCGGAGAAGTATGCTAATTTACTCAGAATGCTTCATATTCTGTAACTTCGAAATTGTTTTTAGAACGACTGATTACCATTGCTGTTGCCAGATTGTTTAGAAAAATTAAAATAAATAAATTAATTAATCAAATAAATAAATTAAAATAAATAAAAGTCTATTATTCGATTTATATTTCGTAATAAAACTCAATTACTCAATACATTCAACGGCAACAAGTTAGTTAATCCTCTGTTCAATTCAAATAAGGTATATCAGTCGTAATGGGTTAGTATATCAGTCGTAATGGGTTACTAAAATACTGATTGTCAGATATTTCAAAATAAAGGAAAATTTCCCTGAAAACTAATTTGAAAATTTCAAGTTTTTAAACATAATTGCAAACTATTTCAGCTGACGAGTTTACCATTGAACCCTTCCATCGCATTATGAAAGAGCTACCTCTATCAGCAATATCACGTTGCAAATTAAAACGAATTAAGTTATTATGGCAGAAGAAGATATCATGCAAAATTTCTTCTGAACTGGAAATGTTGACAAAGGTGAGAGCGATAGAATGTAAGAACGTCCATAGAATGGAATGCGTATGACATTTTTTAACTGGACTATCCAGTAACAACTTGCATTGAGTCAAACATGGTCACTTTTTTTTTCCAAGGTCGGTTTCAACATTATGAATCCATCCAGTTGGATTTTCTCCATGTGTTGCATATGTCCCAGTAACTTTTAACAGTTAGTTTCGCTTTAAAAATTCAGTTTGGTTTCTTTTTCCCACGCTAAATCTTGTTATGCGTATTTGAGGCCTTACCGAAATCAATTCCGTGTTGCGTAAATTGATGGCATTCAGGGTCGTCAACCAATGTATTTAATTGTTCACAAAAATGATTATTACCGTGGGGATTCATCTATAATTTTACTGACCTCTACGACAATGACCTCTACGAGAAAACTGACTTAGGTACTTCTTGTACCAAGCCACAGATATATATATATATATATATATATATATATATATATATATATATATATATATATATATATATATATATATATATATATATATATATATATATATATATATATAGACATACATACATAATTTTCCAGCTTATTTAAAACAGCATATCTAGGGCTCTTTTCGCAATTTCCTCTCTTAAAAGTTGTCAACCGCTAGCTAAATTTGGAGATAATAGTATCGCACAGCGTTTTGATAAAAATTTTAAATTGATTTTCTAACCGCGTGCCGAATTTACCGAAAGTCTTTTCTTCTTTCAGCCAATGTGCAAAAGAAGGCTCGTGGACGAATGTTGCTCTCTCTGTCATCTGTTACTCAAGAGACATGGGTAGGAGAAAGTTTAGTGTTGCCAAAAAGAAGATATGATGGATCTCCTTCCATTCATTCCACTGATCCATCATCATTTTTTCAAGAACCTTCCCGTGGAAACAAATACTAGGCTCCAGGACATTAGTTCGGTAAAAGAGGAAGATGATGATACTATTGCATACTGTGATTAAGAAAAGTTAAATGGCACCATGAGTCATGCGTTTTTTTTTATTTGCATTGGAAAAGTGAATCAAGAATTAAATTTTTATTCTTTTTCATTCACATAATGTATATTATTGTAGTTTTCTTTATTAATCTCTAATTTCTTTATTAATTTCTCCTGATTGTTCATTCGCTTACTCACCACTGGCGGACAGTACTTTCTCCAACTGAGTTCAGGCTTATCTTGTCCACCCACGTAGTAGTCGTTCCCTAAAGCAAAAAACTGATTCGTGTAGCACTGAGATTCGACCTAAAAGTTTAAAAGTTTCAGATAAAATAATCTGGGACACTCATCGCAGAAAGAAAAGTATTAGGGTGATTGTTATTTCTGTGTCACAAAATTCAATGGTGTAAATGAAAAAAAAAATTTTCCTTCCCGATAATACAGTTTTTTTCATAAGACATGAGATCATAATGGAAAAGATACTACACCACTTGGACTAGATTTTGTTTACACTAACTTACAGAAACGGAGTCCTAAAGCTGATCCAATAAAAAAACTGATCCAGTTATTCTTAATGAGGTAACTATTCACCTAAGATAGGCATTACAATTTAGTAAGAAGTTGTGGTCTGTTATCTTTCAGTGACTTCTCATCGCGCTTTAATAGAGAAATTGTTAATTTTTAGGTCCTTCCACAATCCATATATCATTTGTTATCAATATGGGTTATTGTTTCAAGGAACTCGACTTTTTAATCAAAGGTGTTTTTTTATTGCAAAGAAAGACCATGGCGACCAGATTTTTTAAACAAAATCTCAGGGAACAATTTTTTTTGGATGCCTTGTACTATAGAATGGTCATTTGAGAACCCGAAAAATTGCTATTCCCAAAAAGACATTGATTTTTTCCAAATAAGACTTTAAACACAAATCTTTTCTCTATAGACGCACAAATTATATGTCTATATATCTATTAAACTGCAACATTAAAACATTAAAAATGATTCCTATAGTTTCATGAGCACGAGCAGAAATTCCAGTTTGGGATATTTAAAAGAAATGAGAGGATTTTAAAAAATAAATCTTATACTTTAACTTTTCCCATTCTATAGTAGTTAAACTTTTGAAAAACAATTAAGTAGATATATATCTATGACTATCATGTCTAAACTGACAAGTCTCTGAACTGATAAATATTCATTCCTGTTTCCATTATTTGGCTAATAATTTCTGCACATAAATATACCTGTAGGCAAAAAATTTGTAATCCTATATCTGAAGTATTTCTTAGATTCATATTTATGTTGAGAAAATTATTATAATTCCCATAATCTGCTAAAAAGGAAATTTAAATCTTTTTACTTTTTTGTGTATAAATAAAAGACTTAAAATCTTTATTTCGCAAAAGATTGAATAGCTTGAAGTATTTTTTATCATGTAATCATCATTTGTAATGCATCAATTTCATCATCTGTAATACAGCACAGGAATAATTTTGCTTCAATCTATATAAAAACAGTTTCGTAACTGACTGACTCACTGACTGAAATACAACGCACAGACCAAACCGCTGGACCTAAAGGGCTGAAATTTTGCATGGCGATTCTTCTTATAGTGTAGCGGTGCACTAAGAAAGATTTTTGAAAAATTCTTCTTAGATTTTTTAAATTAAATTTTTAAGCTGTTTTTATAACATTCTTTAAAAGTTTGCATTTAAAATAATAATCCGAGGGTTATAAAATTTATATCATGAGAAAGATCATAAAAATCCTTTAAAATGAAATCTTTTTCGAATCTTTACCTCCATTTTCTGATTTTTGGTGAATTTTTAAAGATTAATTTTTATAATTTAATTTATTAAATGCTGATCACGTGGTTTCTTTTCTAATTTTGCATCACGTGCATAACAATGAAATAGACAAAAAAATATTTTTTTTTCTTGCTAATGTGGCAGACGATTGGAAATTATTCAAAAAACTATTAAAATACGGTAAAAGAAATGTTCCTCAAACTGTGCTATATTCCTTAGTATGTTCTATCAGATTTAATTTGAATATTTTCTTCTTCATTATTTTGTCTATGAAAATATCCGTTACAAATTTTTTATATATATATTTTTTCGTGTTTTTTTAACATCAATTGCCTACATTGATCGTTATATTTATTATACACTCATGGACAAAAAAATTAGCGCACCAAGAAATAATTGCGGGATCGTAACGAAACTTGCAATGAAGGTACATGTCGGGGAGATATGCAAATGATTAGAAATGCAGCGTGATTGCGCATTACGTATAGCCGGTAGAGGGCGTTGAACATCGTACTCTGTGGAGTATAAAACAGGTAACCAAAGCTTGTTTGAGTGTGCTGAATTTTACAAAGGAAGAGCTGAGATAGACATGTCATTACGCCGTGTTCGAAGACAATATAAGCAGTTGTCGCAGTTTGAGAGGGGGAGAATCGTCGGGATGATGGAAGCTGGGTGGTCAGCTAGGCGAGTAGCTCGTCAACTAGGCCGTTCTGATTGTGTTGTGAGGAGGTGTTGAGACCAGTGGACCCGAGAGATGTCATGTACACGAAGACCAGGCTCAGGACGCCCTCGACAGACCAGTCGTCGAGAAGACCGCCACATCGTAAGAAATGCACGCGTACAGCCAACTGCTTCATCGGCAGCCATCCAGGCACAGGTAGCACCTTCACTAGGGGCCTCTGTGTCTTCTCGAACCATACGAAGGCGCCTGGCTGAAGGACAGTTGGTATCGCGGCACCCATTACGTGTGCTGCCCTTGACGCCCACCCATGACGCCTCCGTTTGGAGTTTTGCCGCGCACGAGGAAACTGGACTGCAGCGGAATGGAACCAGATCGTCTTTAGCGACGAATCCAGATTCAATCTCGGCAGTGATGACAATCGTGTTCGTGTGTGGAGAGCCAGTGGTGAACGCTTCAATCCTGCCTTTGCTGTACAGCGACACATCGCTCCCACAGCTGGTGTGATGGTATGGGGTGCCATTGCCTACAATACACGGTCACCCCTAGTATTGTTCCGTGGCACCATGACAGCCCAGCGGTATGTTCATGAAATCCTGCAACCACATGTGTTGCCACTCATGCAACGGCTCCCACGAGCCATTTTTCAACAAGACAATGCTCGGCCTCATACGGCAAGGGTCTCACAAGACTGTCTCCGCACTGTTACTAACCCTTCGTTGGCCTGCCCGATCCCCAGATTTGTCTCCAATCGAGCATATCTGGGATCATTTGGGACGACGAGTTGGGCATCCCACGAGTTTGAACGAACTAGAGGCAAGGTTACAGCAAATATGGAACGAAATGTCTCAAGACATCATACAGAACTTGTATGACTCAATGCCCGATCGTATCGCATCGTGCATTCGCGCTAGAGGGGGTCCAACGGAGTATTAACTCCTCCGTTCTTTTGCCTTTTTCTCTGAAATAAATTATCCTTTTCCTTTGATTTTCTTATCATTTACTTATATCAAAGTAGTCATTACGTATGTAAAATTTCGTTTCATTTTGACGACTCCTTCTTTGTGCGCTAATTATTTTGTCCATGAGTGTATATATATATATATATATATATATATATATGTGTGTGTGTATGTGTGTGTGTGTGTGTGTGTGTGTGTGTGTGTGTGTGTGTGTGTGTGTGTATATATGTGTGTGTGTGTGTGTGTGTGTGTGTGTGTGTGTGTGTATGTGTGTGCATTTGGCATTAATTGCATAAATTGACCCTTGTATTTAATTTGAATGTACTCCGTAGCGAAGTACGGGTTTTCAGCTAGTCTATATATGAGACGTTGAAAGGCAAAGTGGTGTAAGTCACATTTTCAACTTTTTTTATTTGGGGGCAAATATGTAATCTCCATGTTCAATTTATAGTGGAATTGTAAATAGTTATTATTTTCAATATTATAATAATCGTTATGAATTATAGTTTGTTCAATTTATGGTGGAATTTTTTGAAATTTATGCAGTTAAACTCTTTTGACTTACACCACTTTGCCTTTCACTGCCTCATATATAAAACAGTTCCGTAACTGACTGACTCACTGACTAACATACAGCGCACAGACCAAACCGCTGGACCTAAAGGGCTGAAATTTTGCATGGCGATTCTTCTTATAGTGTAGGGGTGCACTAAGAAAGATTTTTGAAAAATTCTTCTTAGATTTTTTATAATTAAATTTTTAAGCTGTTTTAGTAACTTTTTTAAAGACTGCATTTAAAATAATAATTTTAGGGTTATAAAATTTATATCACGAGAAAGATCATAAAAATTCCTTTAAAATGAGATCTTTTTCGAATCTTTACTTCCATTTTCTGAGTTTTGGTGAATTTTTAAAGATTCATTTCATAATTTAATTTATTAAATGCTGATCACGTGATTTCTTTTTCTGGTACTTTAAATAAATTTATCGTCACGTGCATAACAACTAAATAGACAAAAAAATATTTTTTTCTTGCTAATGCGGCAGACGATTGGACATTATCGAAAAAAATGTTAAAATACAATAAAAGATATTATGTTCCTCAAACTGTACTATATTAACTGTACTATATTCTTTAGTATGTCCTATACATTTAATTTGTACTCCTATTACATTTAACTTGAACATTTTCTTCTACATTATTTTGTCTATAAAAAATTCCTCGCGATTTTTTTATAAATATATATTATTTATTTTTTACATCAATTGTATACATTGACCGTCGTATTTATTATATATATATATATATATATATATATATATATATATATATATATATATATATATATATATATATACTTATTTTTTTGGCATTAATTGCATACATTGACCGTTGTATTTAATTTGAATGTACTCCGTAGCGAAGTACGGGTTTTCAGCTAGTCTAAAACCCGTAAACGTAACCCGTCATAAACGTTAACTCATGAAGTTAATGCAGATATGATGGCGTTCTTTCTAAGGAGCATGTATTTTAACTATTGAAGATACTCAAAATGTTTCTAATGTATTTATATGAAAGGATGTTTGAATTGAACATTAGTTAATTTGAGGTTAAACAAACATGTAAAGTTCGGGGCATTTTACATCCTTAAATATATTTTAATATTGTTAGGTTATGATTCGTAAACTGAGAGCAGTGTCCAAGTCACGAAGACATCCAGCAGCCTGTAAGTAGGATCTTTAAAAGAGAAATTCGGTCGGGCAAAGGAAACAATAAAATTTTTTTTGCAATAATTATAGATCTGAGACACTTGTGCAAGCTATGCGTGATATTTGTGCACGTGCAAGAAATGGCGACAATAATGATAGACCTGAATATGAAGGAATAGAACACTTTTGGGGATCTAAACACTTTTTATCTATTTATGCGGTCAAAATTATAGTTGGAACATGTCACGATTGCAAATTATCTGTTTTACTAAAGTAAAGCAGAACTGGATAAAGATGAAACTCTCAGCGATAGAAAACAGTGCGTGAAATGTGGGCATTTGTATGGCACGCCTGATTGTCCACAGAAAGAAATAAAAATTTCTCTACCCTATCAACTTTTATGCGAATTTTAAATATCGCTATGAATCTCTCCAACAACAGTTATTTCTAATGAGGGGACGCGGAATTTCCAAAATTCCCCGTCCCTCCCTTTTCAAATTTCGTTTCCGGATATTACGGGGTTATTAAAATATTCGAGGGTGAAAAATAGCACTCGGTGGCTTTTTGATAGTTGAGGTAAGAGCATTGTATCATTTGGTCCGAATTGCATAAATCGTGATCCGAAACCCTCTCGACAAAGGAACAATGAGCAATAACTATATATCTCTGAAATGAGAACTGACTTACATTTCACCCATCTCGAATTCCCTCGAGTCTTCCAGTTTAAAAAATTAGGCACTTCATGTATTTTGAAGATTGCGTGCATTGCAGTAATGTTCAACAGATGGTAAAATATTTCCATGTTCAAATGAGCGTGTTTGTGCGTTGTGAGGCTCTTTCAGAAATCAAAATAAGTCATATGCTCTCGGGCCCTATTCTCTCTTTCTCCCGGAATCGGCATTCGAAGTGAAATCCCATCTTTCTCATCTCACAATTCTTTACCTGCATTTCTCAACAGCCGTTGTTTCTCAGACAGTGAGAGATGTTTGTTGACTTTGAAAATATTATCAAGGGTTGTGACAGTAGGCGAGAAGGAAGTTAACAAGAAAGGTGAAAAAGGAAACACAAAATGTCATCTCCTCTTAGCGTGAAGATGCCAAATAAAGCATATTTATGGTAAATCTTCGGAGAAGTATTCAAATTTATTAAGCAACCTTCATATTCTGTAACTTCGAAATTGTTTTCAGAACGACTGATTACTATTGCTGTTGCCAGATTGTTTAGAAAAATTAAAATAAATAAATTGCTTAAAATCTATTATTTGATTTATATTTCGCAATAAAACTCAATTACTCAATACATTCAACGGCAACAAGTTAGTTAATCCTCTGTTCAATTCAAATAAGGTATATCAGTCGTAATGGGTTAGTATATCAGTCCTAATGGGTTACAAAAATACTGATTGTCAGATATTTCAAAATAAAGGAAAATTTCCCTGAAAAATAATTTGAAAATTTCAAGGTTTTAAACATAATTGCAAACTATTTCAGCTGACGAGTTTACCATTGAACCCTTGCATTGCGTTATGAAAGAGTTACTTCTATCAGCAACATCCCGTTGCAAATTAAAACGAATAAAGTTATTATGACAGAAGAAGATATCATGTAAAATTTCTTCCGAACTGGAAACGTTGACAAAGGTGAGAGCAATAGAATGTAAGAACATCCATAGAATGGAATGCGTATGACATTTTTTAACGGGACTATCCAGTAACAACTTGCATTGAGTCAAACATGGTCACTTTTTCTTCCAAGGTTGGTTTCAACATTATGAATCCATCGAGTTGGATTTTCTCCATGTGTTGCATATGTCCCAGTAACTTTTAACAGTTAGTTTCGCTTTAAAAATTCAGTTTGGTTTCTTTTTCCCACGCTAAATCTTGTTATGCGTATTTGAGGCCTTACCGAAATCAATTCCGTGTTGCGTAAATTGATGGCATTCAGGATGGTCAACCAATGTATTTAATTGTTCACAAAAATGATTATTACCGTGGGGATTCATCTATAATTTTACTGACCTCTACGACACTTTACAGTTTTTAGATTTCCCTTACAGCAAAAATCCTTAACCTGGACAATGTTGAGTTCAGCATATATCCTATCCTGTCCTATCATTTCAACTTATTTTCTCTAATTATATATATATATATATATATATATATATATATATATATATATATATATATATATATATATTTATTTATTTATTTATTTATAATTTAGCAATTATTTAGAGAACTTGCATAAATATTTAAATTTAACTCATGAAGGATAACCAAATACAGAAAACTAAAGACGTAAAGTTTAATGATAACATTCCTTATGTTATCATTAGTTGTCAACAGTGCCGACCTTATTATTAAACATCGGATTGTTTCTGAAAGATCTGATCTTACCTCGTTCTTGTAATGTTATAGATTGGAGCAGTTTTTATACATTTTCATTTATTCCTTTATATAAATTGAGGAGTTCAACCATTACTGAGGTAATATGAATCTTGTTTTTAGTACTACCCTTCAGAGTGTCCAATTTACTTAAAACAGCATTTCTAGGGGACTAGGCTTTCCTCACTTTTTCTGATTTAAAAGATGACAACCGCTAACTAAAATCAAAAATAAAAGTATCGCACTGCTTTTTAATGAAAATTTTAGACTGATTTTCTAACCACATGCCGAATATATACATGCAAATATATATATATATATATATATATATATATATATATATATATATATATATATATATATATATATATATATATATATATATATATATATATATATATATATATATACTATACTAGCTGAAAACCCGCACTTCGCTACGGAGTACATTCAAAGTAAAAACATCGGTCAATGTATGCAATTAATGCCAATATATATATAATAAATACGACGATCAATGTATATAATTGATGTAATATATATATATATTTATAAAAAAATTGTAAGGGATATTTTTATAGACAAAATAATGTAGAAGAAGATATTCAAATTAAATCTAATATAAAGAATACTAAAGAATATAGTACAGTTTCTAGAACATTTCTTTTACTGTATTTTAATATTTTTTTGGATAATGTCCAATCGTCTGCCGCATTAGCAAGAAAAAAAAATTATTTTTTGTCTATTTAGTTTTTATGCACGTGACGATAAATTTATTTAAAGTACCAGAAAAGGAAGTCACGTGATCAGCATTTAATAAATTAAATTCTAAAAATTAATCTTTAAAAATTCACCAAAAATCAGGAACTGGAGGTAAATATTCGAAAAAAATTTCATTTTGAAGAAATTTTTATGATCTTTCTTGTGATATAAATTTTATAACCCTCAAATTATTATTTTAAATGCAAACGTAAAAAAAGTTTAAAAAACAGCTTAAAAATTTAATTTAAAAAAATCTAAGAAGAATTTTTGAAAAATCTTTCTTAGTGCACCCCTACACTATAAGAAGAATCGCCATGCAAAATTTCAGCTCTTTAGGTCCAGCGGTTTGGTCTGTGCGTTGTATGTCAGTCAGTCAGTGAATGAATGAATGAATGAATGAATGAATGAGTCAGTTACGGAACTGTTTTATATATATAGATTCGTCTGTGACTTGGAGAAAATTGACTTAGGCACTTCTTGTACCAAGTCACAGATGTATATACACTGCTGGCCACTGTAAAAAAGTAAACTTTTAGAAAACTGACTTAGGCACTTCTTGTACCAAGTTTACTTATTTCTCTTTGAAAAAATGTTATTTTCAAAGTAAGAAGTAGTACTCAAGTCTGTCCGACGCTTTGAAAGTGTTTTCAAAACCATTGTACATACTTGGTACTTCTTAAATTCAAAATAATATTTTTTTAAATAGACATAAGCAAACAAAATCATCTTGGAGAAAACTGACTAGGCACTTGTTGTACCAAGCCATATATATATATAGAGAGAGAGATACATAATTTTCCAGCTTTTTTAAAACAGCATATCTAGGGCTCTTTTCGCCCTTTCATCTCTTAAAAGTTGTCAACCGCTAGCTAAATTTGAAGATAATAGTATTGCATAGCTTTTTGATAAAAATTTTAAATTTATTTTCTAACCGCGTGCCGAATTCACCGAAAGTCTTTTCTTCTTTCAGCCAATTCTCGCGGAAGGGATCGTGGATTTGACCTTGGTTGAAAAAAAAAATTCAAGATGAGAAGGTTAGTGCCTTTGAGCTCTTTTAAGAGTCAGTCCTTGAACTACGATAAAATTGCAAAGTGGAAACGTAATGAAAAACGTGAAAATAAATCTATTCTTCAAAAACTACAAAATCATTCTTATGCTTACCTTTCGTTTTGTTATTCTTGCTTCATTATCATGATCAAGAATAACAAAAGAAAAAGTACCGGGCATTTTTTTATGCAATTTTATATACACGCATAGAAAATCTCCGTAAAACACATAATGTCTGTCTCGCACGCAGCACCCAACCATAGTTCCTTTTAAAATAGTAGACCCAAAACTATTGTTATATAATATGTAATTGTAAAATTGCCTTTTGATTAAAGAGTTGCTTTAACTTATTACCTTTTGGGGATGTTTCTGTGAAATTTGAATTTGATTTTATAACTAATTCTATCATTAAAACATTTTAACTGAATAAATGAAAAAACAATTGCAGCAATTACATGATCTATGCGTGCAAGATCTATGTTTGATGCATCTTTAGAAGCAATTGTTAAAAGATTAACTAATTTTCTTGCTATAAATGGAACAAATTTTGCATGCGTATGTAATTTATTTTGTTAACGCTACAAGCTTGTATAACTCTTTCACTAACAGTAGAGCCAATGTTATATTTTTTATGAGTACGACAACTGTGTTTGATAGTTCTTTTTAAATAGTCCTCCCCCTTTCTCCAGGGAGGTCATTTTATAATGATTAAATATTCTACGATGGCAATAATTTAATGTAATTAAAAACTGACCAATTAAAAGTCTACACACATAATACACATTTATTTTTATTTTTTCATCTTTATAGTAAATTTAATGTAACACAAAGAGAATTTTATGGATTTTTCGCTTAATACTAATATTAAACATTTAATCATTGCTTTTAATAATGTTTAACATTCTGACTCATGTTGAGAAATATCTCAAAAATGAAACCGTGCTATTGTTTCGCATGTGCGTAATATCAAAATGATATTTTTTTATCAGCAAAATATTCATTGCACTCATCAGATGACTCAAACTTTATAATATACTTTGAAAAACTGAACATTACTTATTTACTTCGAACACTACTTTGAACAAGATCAATTACTTCGAACCTTACTGATTTATTTAGAAAAGTAAATAAGAAATAGAATACAACTAGCAATAATTTTAATTTCCATAAATTGTAATTATGATGAAATTGTAAAAGGCAGTGAATGTTTAAAAATTTTATTTTTTAATAAATAAATAAATAAGTTTTACTCAGAAATTTTTAAATAGATGAATAGCCTTCATAAGTAAAACAAGTTATCTTGATGTCCTCTTGTTGTCAGTTTGCAAGTACTATAACTGAAAGAAATTGAGGTAAAGCTTGAAGTGATCATGTGACCGGATTGGGAGTTGAACCCGAATCTCTTCACTTTGATGACAGTATTACACTTAACATCAAAGTTCTAAGATAAGCAAAACAGAAACGCACAGCTTCCTAAAATCCAAGCTGAAAATTCAGAATGCCAATTAGTTTTGATCAATTTACTATTGCTCTTCATGAAACCGGCTACCATTAAGTATGAGTGTCTCTATGGACAATTCTTAAAGGCTCATAGAGAAAATCACTCCAAAAGCTCTTCACATTAGGGATGGTACCCACCCCTTATGCCAAACTCACGGTGAAATATTATAGGGGCATTATTCTGACTATATCAAAATAACAACTGTCATTTTAAAGTAAGAAAAAGTGAACATAAAGTAACAGTAAAAGACGATAGCTGTTGACGTCATAGAGTGACAATATGTATATATATATATATATATATATATATATATATATATATATATATATATATATATATATATATATATATATATATATATATATATACAGTCGATTCAGGTTGATCGGACCACATCGGGACGCGATCATTTTCATCTTAATAACCGGCTGGTTCGATTAAACGAACATGCCTTATGTTACAAGACGGGATTCAATCCGAAGGATTCGGTCTGAATAAGTGGTCCGATTAACCGGTGGTACAATTTTATATATATATATATATATATATATATATATATATATATATATATATATATATATATATATATATACACTCAAGAGCCAAAACATTATGACCACCTGTCAATAACGAGTTGGCCCACCTTTGGCGCGCAACACAGCTTCAACCCGCCTTGGCATGGATGCCACAAGTCCTTGGTAGTTGGCCGGAGACAGATTGTACCAGATGTTTAAGCAACGGTCACGCAAATCTGAGATATTGCGAATTGGTGGTCTTTGAACTCTGAGCTGCCGTCCCATGACATCCCAAATTTGTTCTATCGGATTGAGATCCGGTGAGTTAGGCGGCCAGGACATTAACTGGAATTCAGCATCATGTTCCTGGAACCACTCCAACACAATTTTAGCCTTGTGACACTTGGCGTTGTCCTGTTGGAACATTCCATTTCCAGCTGGAAAAACAGAGGCCATGTAAGGGTGCATCTGGTCCACAATGATGTTCAGATACCCTGTAGCATTCATGGTCTGCTTTACCACAACCACGGGTCTCAGAAACGCCCAAGAGAACGTCCCCCAAAGCATAATACCGCCACCACCGGCCTGTGTATGACCTACTGTACATTGAGGGAGCAACAGTTCGCCTGGAAGACGGCGTATCCTGACACGGCCATCGGCGTGATGAATGACAAACCGTGATTCATCTGACCAGGCAACTCTCTCCCACTGATCCATGGACCAGTCGCGATGTTCCCGGACCCAGCGCAGACGCAGTTGGCGATGACGCTTGGTCAGCAAAGGCACACGAGTGGGACGTCTGCTGCGTAGCCCCATATCCAACAGTGTCCGCTGAACAGTGTGCTGCGATACTATTCTACTTGGCCCTGCATTGTATTGGGCTGTCAGCTGAGCCACTGTCTGGCTCCGGTTTTGCTTCACCATGCGAGACAGTCTCCGACGACCTTTTTCTTTGATAGCGTGTGGACGTCCAACACCATGTCGTCTACTGCTGGTTTCACCGTCATTCATCCACTTTGCGTAAGTACTAACAACTGTAGGTCGCGAACAACCCACGAGTCGTGTAGTTTCGGAAATACTTGTTCCGAGCCTCCGAGCCATTAGAATCTGCCCTCTATCAAAGTCGCTTAGATCCGCAGCCTTTCCCATCACACACAGAAGTAAGTGAAAGAATGATTCTTCAGACTCTCCAGCAGCAGTTAAATACCACTTCCACCTGATCACGTGCCTTCCACGTCATCCAGGCGAATTCATTGCAAAATGTAGGGGTGGTCATAATGTTTTGGCTCTTGAGTGTATATATATATATATATATATATATATATATATATATATATATATATATGTATATATAGTTGAGTGCCATACTGGTGAGTCAACATTGCTCCCTTGGTGCCACCTGAATTTTGATCGAGCACCCCCAGGTGATATCCGGAGGGCTCGTTCCCTCCCTCACCCATTGACATCGTGAAACGACTTTCCGGTTTAGGGATTTAACGGAACCATATCAGGCCTAGACACGAAGGTATTCAATGGCATTCGTGATGATTCGAACTGAACACCACCAATCCGAAACCCAGCGTGTCATCACTGGGCTACCTCTGGCCCGAGTGGCAAAATATACGAGCGGCAACAATCTGTCTCTTATTAAAATTTTTTTGCAATTTAACTTGACTAGGGCAAATGCCATTTAAGATTATATTCATGAGGTTTTGTCTTCTTTCTCATAGATATTTTAAGTTGAATCTTTATCGTTAAAAATGAATTATTTAATTTGTTACCAGTAGCTTAATGATTTAATTACAACTTAAATCGGAGCTATGAGCTAAGGCACGAACAGAATAAAATAACTGGTTTTCTTGCGTGTTTACACGTTCGTTACATCCAATGGAACCACTGCGTTATGAGGTGTTCAAGGGTATTCAAGAGGTCCTGCGGGAATAATCGAAAGCGAAATTGTTTAATCTGAATATTTCCGCCACACAGAGACAAATTAGCGATAAGTGACGTCACGCCTGAAAAAAATATACAATGGGTCCAGTGAGATTCTAACCAAGTATCTCTTTTCCCCTTTATATTCGCAGACAATCTACACAAGTTGTTTATTTGCGGTTCTGCCCACTCCTTGTTTAATCGTTAGATTTATTTTTTTAGTTTTAGGCTTTTCTGCATAGAACGTACATGTAGAAATGACAAAAATTTCAAAAAAGAAAATAGGACCCTAAGGTAATAGAAGCAATATGTGACAACGAGTGATGAAATCACTCAGGTGAACTTTTTGAGAATGAAAATGGGCTGTATTAGAATGTGAATGGGATGCATTTGAAAGTGAAAATGATTGAGTCTCAGGCGCTAACAATGAAGGAGAGCACATTTTCAATAGATTCATTGCATTCTGATACGTCATAATGTTTTAAGGATATTGGGAAAAATTATGAGATGGGAGATCGGTTAGGCTAAAAATTTACCACAACCACAGGTACCAATCACTAAAAGATGACATCAAGCGTGGAGAAAAAAATGCATTGGTACGTGCCAATGTGGAAGCCCGTACCAATGCACTGGAGGGCTTCCAATGGATTGGTCCGTGCATTATGATGTGTGGAAGATATTGTTAGAAAATATAAGATGTAAAACCTATAGTATTTCTTGTATTTCTTGTTAAATTATCTGCATTAAACTGATAATTTTTTAACTGCGCTATTATATAAAAACAAGTGAATTTGATTAGTTTGATAAAAAAACATCTATCTTAATTATCACTTGTTCTATTGTTAAAAATGAGAAATATTAAAAAGTACACCAGTTTTTTGGGATATCGGTTCAAATCTGCCGGATCGTTTCATACCTTTTTAACGTGAGTTAACCCATTCGAAAGGTATTTCTGGACATTTTATTTTACGTGCAGAGGAAATTAGCTATTGACGAAAGAGCCAAGGCAGCTTATTCTTTAACAAAGTTAATCTCAGTGATTTATATAAGTTTAATAACAGTGAATCAAATTTTCTTGCTTGCGAATTAATATATGATTACACTTCAAAATGTAGCAACGGCATTAAAATTCAAAATAGCATATTCATTGCTCTAAGGTTATCCTATACACAATATATTGACAGAAAAAAAATATAACATATTCAATTTCACGACGACTGTGATCGCTAAAATCTCTGTTTACGCAAGATTTTGCAGATAACTTAATTTCATCTTTTAGCTGTGCTTTTAGAAATATAGAGTACAAACACACACTTACATATATATATATATATGTGTGCATGTGTGTGTGTGTGAGTGTGTGTAAATTCCGTAAACCATTACTAAACGATCAAACAAAACATTTCCTCAAGAATGATTTGCATGCATAGATATAACTTCATGGAGACAAGGTCACTGGTATTTTCTTAAGTGTCGGGTTCTTTGCAGACCGCAACCTCTTGCTGTCTCCTACTAACAGGTTAATGACAAGAAGTGAAATTAGCTCGTGTTTTTCGCAGAAATGCAACACGGTTTATCTAAAGTTTGACAGCATTTTCCTCGAAGGATTCCAGTGTATTATTGAGAACGTGTTTGTATATATGTGAGGTTTTTTTAAAGATCCGAATGGAAATATTTTGGGTATGTAAATGATAAACGCTAAACTGATCCTAAGAAATGATTCATATTCAAGTAAAATGTTTTCCTCTGCAGTTGGACTCGCTTACAAAATGAACGGTTCTAAAAAAGAGATGTAATAAGGCTTGTCTTTTTTTCTGTAACTAAGCCTTACTCAATTTCAAGTTATTACACAGTTCATTATATACAAATGAATATAATTACATTGAGTACTTATAAGGTTTTTTTTCAATAAAAAAAATGGTTTTTGACCTTCAAAATCAACTATCTATAAATTTCATCAGAACTCTCAGCCATAATTTTAATAAACTCTTGCTAGAAGAGAATCATTACATTTCATCATACAATTCATTAGCGGTAAATAGGGTATATTTTCACAAAACTCATTCAAACTACTGATATATCTTGTTTATTTTCCCATTATTTTACCAGATTTAATTTTTAAAAAATTTAATCTGTCAGAGTTGGAGAATGAATGCAAATCTCACGTTTGTAAGCCTTTCCAAGAATAAAAAATCTAAACATCGTAAAATAGGTCATTTTTGTGACCAGATATTGTGGTGGAAAGAGTGAAACGTTGTTCTATACACAAAACCTCGTTAGCTATTTAACTATACAAGAATCAAAATATTTTCAAATATAAAGGATCCTGAACATGCCACCTATCAATACCATCTATGAAGAGGAAAAATTGAGGCTATATATTTTGTATAGTACTCAACGAAAATGATATATTTTATGGACAAAATTTGTAGCACTTAATCATTCCCTATGTCCTATATCTACTATTTTATTAAGTGTTATGAGGTATGTCATAATGAGCCAACAAAATTAGAAAATTAAATCAATCACATCTTAGGACTCTGAGGTCTTTAAACGTTTCAACCAAATTTTCGTTTCAAATCCTGTTTTGTGTCTACTTTTTGCTGAGATATCTCAAGCATTCAAGAAATGACCTCTATATAACAGCAAATTCTGTTGAGCAAACATTTAGGCAGTCAATTAATTTGCTTTAAACGAAGGTCATGTTAAGGTATAATCCAATTAATTCGGACATATGTTAGCAAATATGATAGATATAAAAGAGAAATTCGAGAAATCCTATTCTATGGTATTTTCTTTACATGGCATAATGAAAAATAATCAGAATTAATCAAATAGACAAATAAAAAATATTAATTGAAATGATTAATTAATTGAGCGATTTTTGATTAAATATCTGATTGGTAATTATATATTTGAGTTTAGACAGAATGAGTTTAACTCAAACATCGTAACATAAATTGAACTTATGCGCAAACTAACCTTGCCAGACAATTAATAATTGGATATTCCTCGACTCCGTGAAGACTCGGTAACGGGTGGGTGGTTATTATACTCGCTTCTCAAGTTTCTTAGAGCTGAAGCTTTTCGTTCGATTTCCTTGTGGGCAAGAATCCCTTTAAAAATGTTACTTAGTCAAAGTAGATGGTGGATACATTACATCGTAAGGGTCTTGAAGTCCGTCAGTGAGACTGGGATTTTAATTCACTGCCTCATTTTCTCTCTCTCTCTCTCTCTCTCTCTCTCTGTGTATATATATATATATATATATATATATATATATATATATATATATATATATATATATATATATATATATATATATATATATATATATGTATATATACATATTATATATATATGTATATATATATATGTATATATATATATATATATATATATATATTATATATATATGTATATATATATATGTATATATATATATATATATATATATATATATATATATATATATATATATATATATATATATATATATATATATATATATATATATATATATATATATATATATATATATATATATATATATATATATATATATATATATATTTATAAATTTTATTTGCCCGAGTCTTCCTTTTAACAGAACAAGCCTTCTTAACTGCTACACCATCAGTACATACTCACTGAACCCAGAATCCCTTTCAGCTTTTATTGTGACGTATGAAGTACAAGTACTCATATACGTTGATTACGGTAGACTGCTTTGCTTTCTGTCTTATTGATTGGCTAGTAAATGTAAACGCTATGGATTCTACAAGCCTGAACATCATTATCTTCCCATAGATAGCGGATCAAATTGGATCACATGTGTTTTTAGTGGATTTTGATTTACATGATCGATTCCTCTCGCTTGGTTAAGTCCATTTTACATAAAACTCTGCAGCAAAGGCGATGTATCAGCTATTGTAATATCGAAGTTTCTTTCGAAAGAGCTAGTCGCCACAAATTCCAGTATCTCTCCCCCTGGCAATTTTAACTGTTTGCTTAGACTTTCGATCCCGCATTTTGTCCAGTTCAGCGTAGATGACAATGACTTTGGAAAAAATCATTATAGATGATATGTGTTTGGCTACATTTACGCCCATTGAACCTTATTAGTTTATTTTTTCGATATCAAAATAAATAAAAAGCGAGCTAAATATACGAATTTAAAAATGACAAATATTATTACCAATTAATACCATAAACTCATTTTTATTCGTATAATGAGTATAAATATTTACAAAATTCTGGGGAGCAAGGAAAATCATTTCTCGAATTTTGGAAATGATTCCTTTCACATGCGTTTCGCGAAGGGATAGTTTGAGTCAATGTGCCCAGTGGTAACATCGACTACTTATGACATTTTATCAAAAGAATAGAACATTTTATGTCAACTTGATTTTTTCCCGCTAGCATTTTCCCTTTTCTTCATGCAAAACGGGATCTTTGAGATAGTAAATTACGTGTGTTTTATAAAAGTTTAGAAATTATTCAGTGACTCATTACTTTTCTAAGAGATAGAAATCGTTGCTTGGAAAACAAATTATGTCCTTTCTAAGTTCTCCACAAAAAACTATTACTATTTCCCATTTTATATTAATTCCAAGTTTTTTTTCAAATTATATATGTTAATATAATGAAACCCCCCCCCCCCACACACACACACATCCACACACAGAAAAAGGTTACTTTAAATAAAAATCTCTAATCCATTGCAAAATATTATTATATCACTAAACAGAAAAATGGAGAAGGATTTTACCATAACTCATTGACAGAAGTATAAAAAATTGATCACAGAATGAAGTTAATGCATTGTTTCAAGATTGCTTGTTGCATTGAAGAATACTTTTGAATTAAGCTGTAAGAAAATTTCAATGATCATACCGACCACTAAAATACTGAAAAGTGGAAAGTTTTTAATTAAAAAAGTGCAAAGCAGAAAAGGAAGCTTAAAAATTTCCCCGAATGTTTTTAAAAATATGTTATTATTAATCTAAATCCATGAAAAAAGTTACTCATTTACCTAACGGAACTAATATTTTTAGTAATATTTATTAACACAAACATCTACGAAATTATTAATCAAATCATTTTTTTCGCTCTAATTAGATAAATCTATTCATTTTTGTACTATGTAAATTTCCTTCTAAAAGTACTTTTTACAGTCGTCTAAGGCAATGCTCCGCAACCGCCGTGCCGCGGCACACTAGTGTGCCGCAAGGGGATCTTGATTGTGCCGCGGTGATTTTATCGATAATAAAAAAAAAAATTTAACCACCATATTAGTTAGAAGTTTCTCTAAGTCAAATATTCCTCTAACTTTTTGCCAATGTGTAATTTCTCTGGGTCGAAATTATACACAAAACAAAAACATGTAGTTACCATACATTGTATGTATACTTGAACGTGGGCACCTTTGTGTAAGATCTTCTGAATTTAGGAAACGAGGATTTCAGATTCCCTGACTTCACATGCGCGTCAACTTGGACAACTAACACAACGGATACAACAAAGTATACTTTCGCGTCGTGATTACCATTTCAAATATAGTGTTGTAAAAAAACAGAACATTTATGAAAGAAAGTATAACGAAGATTCCATTCGATATGGATTTTCGTGTTGTAATAAAGAAACGCCACCTAAATTCAAACCATTGCAGCATTGAAGGATAAATAATTTTTTCTTAGGCTGTTAGATCAAAGGCGAAAACAAAGGCTATCACTGTTATCATCAGTCACAGTTTCTGATAAAGCCTTATAAACTAGTTACCATGTTTCAAGATTAATTGCACGTCAGAAAAAACACATATTATTGGTGAAACTCTCGTTAAACCAGTATGCATAGAAATTGTTAAATCCCTGTTTGGGCCTAGAGAAGTTGATGAAGTGAAAAAAGTACCGCTGTCAGCTGATACTGTTAAAACACGTATCAACGATATATCGAACAATATTTTAGGAATACTAATTGGAAAACTGAAAGCGGCTCAGAAGTTTGCACTTCAAATTGATGAGTCAATAGACATTAAAAACCGAGCTCAACTGATAGCCATTGTACGCTTCGTTGATGAGGGCACCGTAAAAGAACACTATTTATTTTGCAACGAGCTTCCAGAGCGAACTACCGTCGAGTAAATTTCCCGAGTACCCGATGATTTTTTCAAAACCTATGATATTTCATATAGTAATTGTACCAGCATTTGCATGGATGGTGCTGCAGCAATGATGGGCAGTAAAAAATGTTTTATTTCGTGCGTAAAACGACAAAATCCTAATATAGAAATTACACACTGTTACATACATCGCAAAGCATTAATGATCAAAAAGTTGCCTACGACGTTGCTATTGCAATCGATGAATCGATGTATTACTATAATAAGCATTATTAAATCAAGAGCTCTAAATTCGCGAATTTTTTACTAATCTGTGAAGAAATGGGAGCGGATTATGAATCCCTATTGGCCTACCCGGGATAGCCAACACTGAGGTAAGTTGGCTATCCCGGGGCAAAGTTTTGGATAGATTGTTTGAGTTTCGAAATGAAGTTCATGAATTTTTGTTAAAACAAAATATGACCGAACTACACCAAATTTTTGGAGATAATTACTGGATGGCCAAACTTGCGTATATAGCTAATACACTATCTGGCCAAAAGTATCCGGACGCCCAGTGGTACGGATTCGGAGAGTCTTGAGACATATATTAATATGATGTTGGTCCACCTTTTGCATCGATGACAGTCTGCACACGTGTGGGGAGTTTTTCCACCAGCTTTTGATAGGTTTCCATAGGAATTGACTTCCAAGCATCCATCACAGCTAAAGTAAGTGCTGGCAGTGAGGATAGTCGATTTGGCTGGCTACGTAATCTGCGTTCTAATTCGTTCCAAAGGTGTTCAATGGGTTTTATATCGGGGCTCTGAGGAGGCCAGTCCAGTTTTTGAGCACCCATTTTGTCAAACCATGCCTGCGCAAGTCTCGATGCGTGAATAGAGCAGTTATCCTGCTGAAAGAGAAATGGGACTTCCAGAAATATTGCCATAGAGTTGGGAGAGCAGCATTGTCCAGAATGTCCACATATATCTCAGAGTTCATGTTTCCAACCACAGGAACTAAGCAACCCAGGCCAAACTATGAAAAACACCCCCACACCATGATGCTGCCACTACCAAACTTAACAGTCGGCACAATGCAGTCACGTAAGAAGCGCTCGCCAGGCATCTGGCAAACCCAGACACGTCCATCGGACTGCCAGATTGTAAAGCGAGATTCATCTCTCCAAAGAACATTTTTACACATGTCCACAGTCCAATGACGGTGAGCTTTGCACCATTGCAATCGACGCTTCGCATTCTGGGGAGTGATGTTCGGCTTGTGAGCGGCTGAACGACCATGAAATCCCAGGTTTTTTAACTCTCGACGGACAGTCCTGCTGCTAGCACTAACGCCTGGTGAACTTTGGAACTCCTGAGTGATTTCAATCAACGAGGACTTGCGATTTTGTTTCACTACCCTTTTCAGAGTTCTACAGCTGCGTTCACTAATTTTTTCGGCCTGCCACTTCGTTTTTCTGCAGTTTCACTGCCTCGACGTTTTCACTTCACAATTACAACACTCACAATGGATTTTGGCTTCTGTAGAATGTCCGAAATTTCTCGAACTGATTTCCCACAAAGGTGGCATCCCACTAATGCCACGATCAAAGTCACTAAGCTCCTTTGACTTACTCATGGTCTCACAAACGCATAAATATGATCTGACAAACCATTACCAACACTTGTATAGCTTCCGGTTACGTATCAAATTACGTCATCTGCCAAATCCACTTCTTTAGGGGGGTGTCCGGATACTTTTGGCCAGATATTGTATCTTTGAGCACTTGAATGAACTGAATAAAAAAAGGCAAGGTTGAAGCCAAAATTATCTGACGTGTTCCGACAAATTAATGGGGTTTAAAAGTAAGCTCGAACTTTGGCTGAAAGAGTTACAAAAAGGATCTCTAGAAATGTTCCAAAGGATCTAGTGCATTACAAGTCCATGATTAAAAACAAACAATTAATTCTGGATCTGACTCAGTAGCATTTAAGTTTATTGCTAAAAAAATTTAATCACTATTTTTTCACAATTAATATGGAGCAATACAGTTGGTTAAGAAATCCTTTCCTAGCTGATGCCGAAAATTCAGCAGAAGCACTTTCCCTTCGAATTCGAGAGAAATTTATAGAATTGAGAAACGACGGGACGCTGAAACTAAACTTCAGTGAAATGTCATTGGCTGATTTCTGGATTTCAGTTAAGAAAGAATATCCTCAAATTTCTGACAAGGCCACTGCAATTTTGCTCCCTTTTTCTACGCAATACTTATGCAAACAAAGTTTTTCGACACTGGTTCTAATTAAAAATGACAAACGATCGTGTTTAAAGGGTCTTGACCATGAACTTCGGGTAGCACTTTCTAATATAGAGCCAAATATAAAACGTATAAGTTCATCAAAATAAGCTCAAATATCTCATTAATAAATGAGTTATTATGTTTAAATTAACTTTGATTAATAAAGCTAAAGTAAAGACCAAAAAACAAATTTTAATATTAAAATTTAAAGAGAAATGTTTTTACTTGTAATCTATAACTTATATTTTTGTTCTTGTGTTGGTGTACAATTCAAAATGATTTATATAAAACTTAAATAATTGTAATTATCTAGATACATAGAGCTATTTTATTGTGTTTTTATCTAATAAAAACATATACGTATTATTGCAATTTATGTATTTGTAAGCTTTTACTTATGGTGTGCCGTGGAATTACCGGAAAAACGTTACTGTGCCGTGGAAGATAAAAGGTTGCGGAGCTCTGGTCTAAGGTGTAAACTTGTCATTAAAGCAATATGACAATATTTCGTATACTATACTATATGCGTAGTAAAGTTATAACTATTTTATAGCAAATTTCTAGCAGAGGACAACCGCAAATGGTAGCCAATTAAACTACCCGGTTGTTGTTGTTGCTTATGCCCGCTGTCCCGAAGTATTCGAGACCAGGTCTATGTAGGCTTGCAGGCTGAGGGGTATGTATCCGGTGTATAATAGCACCACAAGGGTCAGGGTCCGACTTAGCCAGGTACCACCTCAATTTTGACCGAGTATGCCCATTGGGGACATCTGGGTGGATCGCACCGTCTCCCACCCTCTCTGACCTCATAGAAGGACTTTCCGGTCTACGGATTAAACGTTCCCATATCCTGCTTAGACACAAACTACCCCGTGATGTGAGGAAGTGCCATTTTAAAGGGGATCTCTAATATATCTCCTCTCTTTGATTCAGGCGCAGGGTGTTGAACGTGTATAATTACTTTAAGAAATTTGACAAATTACGGAATTTTTAGTTTTCTACCATAAATTTTATACTTATTTAATGATCCATTCATTTCAGCGGTCGGATGCCACTGTAGAGATATACATTTGAATTTCGACCTCCTGGTCTGTAGATGTAAGTTCCTACAAATTGGGCTATCCTGGCGAGAAGAGAAATCTTTCATTTCTTTTTAAGAATCCTACTTAGGCTAATTTATACGCTAAAACCCCCATAAAATTAATAGTAAAATACTGGCAATTTTTGTGACAGTACTTTGGCGTTAATTTTACGGTAAAACCTTAAAAAAGTAAACAATGCAGTTTACTACTTCACTAAAGTCAGATCTCATCGCATTTCAACCATTCGGGGCCACCATATTAAACTTACTTGACCCGATGCAACAGAACATCCGATCCGGAAACCACAACAAATACAATCGAGTTTTTCCAGTAGTGAAACATTAAACGCGGTATTAAAGTTCTTTTCATAAAACTAACCCGCAGAAACAGATTCTAGTGCATTCAGAACTGTCTCCGTGCATTAACGGTAGAATACGATATTTTATAATCGAGTTTTTTAAACTTTAAATTTTCGATAAAAGACTGCAAACAAGATGGAATTTTTCTTCAGAGCATAGGAACGTTAGGTGTATTTTACATTGCTAATAATATAAGAAGCTCACAGAAAGAAATGACATTTATTAATATTATCGAAATACTTTATGTACTAAACTCAGTAATTTTTTATCCTTTAAACCAGTGGGACTCAAACTTTTGTCGACCGCGAACCATTTTCTTTGAATGAAAATTCGCGCGACTCCAAGAAAAATTGATTGGTAACAGAAATTTAAAAGTAGTACTGTAAAAATTAGGAAAATGTTAAAAAAAGTATAGAAAAACGAAATAGGCATCATTTGAGAAATGACGCGTTGATTTGAGATTTGAGGCGTCATTTGAAAATCATGTGAGAAACTATTTCAAAAATGATTGAACTGTCAATTTTGGGTATATATTTACTTTGCATAATACCAGTTTAAAAAAAAATATCTTCCTTACCATCTAAACTCGTTTTTTTTTTTTTTGACAAATCTGATGTGACTAAAAATTCGTATTTAAATGTTAATATGCATTTGTATTTCATTTACGTAAAAATTAGCAAATATAAAATTAAAAAAGAGAATTACTTTAAAATGATAACCTTCGCATTAAAGCACTGAAAATTATAAACTCCATTTATCTATATAAAGCTAAACTAGAAAAAAATCAATGCGAAGCGTGAACCTGGACCTCATATAGTATTTGTTCAATATTTGTAGAATTATTTGAGAATGCCATTCTCATATCTGTGCTCAGATGGCAAAATGTTATAAGATATTTACGTGACAGCAATTCTAAGATTCAAGATGTCATTAAAAATCAGTAATTTGTTTTACATGAGCAAATGTGGTACCAGTGTTTCAAAAAATACTCGGCTAATACTTACGGTAGTTACAGTAAATAGAATATATCGGCGAAGGAGAATCCGGAATGTGAAAAACTCAATTTTTTAAATAAAAGTTTCTTATAACATTTTGCCATCTGAGCAGAAATATCTTCGTTGTTTGGTTTTTATAGTTACTCAACCTGAAAACCCAGTCACGCACATATAGGTAAAAGCCAATGGAAGTAATGTAGTCTTTAAGACTCTTTGACTCCTTATTTAACAATATCATATATTTTTAACATATAAAAACTATAAATAAAAATACTAAAGATAAGTAATTTTAGATAATTTAAAGTATGTTTCTGAATTAAATGATTCAATATATAAATTTACTTCAGACTATCCGCGATTTCTCCAATTTTTTTCACGATCCCTCTGTGGGTCGCAACCCACAGTTTGCGTTCCACTGCTTTAAAAAATTAATTTTAAATCTTATTGCCGCATCATAACAGTTTCTCTACGAAATCGTAGCTATCCTAGAAAATTACCTCCTGTATAAGAATGAAATATTGCTTAAAGATGGACTTGTAAATTTTTCACAAATAATTATCCCCAGTAACACGTGATGCAAGTAAACCGAAGGAAGAAAAGAAAGAGTGCGTTCCTTTCAAATTCCTCTAACTTCTGGTAAAGCTACAATTGTGAGATTTTAAATAAGCTGTGGAATAAAATAGAATGTGCTAAATGTACATAGAGTTAAATCATTACGCTCCAGTACAAGGCATTTTGCTGGAAGATGGTCCTCTAAGGACGAGGAACATGGTAGATAACAGATCAATTTATTTTTTTCTTCTTTCTGTCTTCTTTTATAGTAAGATTTTGACCCACTGGACCATTTATAAATATCCCAGATTGATAGACTTATACACTTCAAATAACTGGTATATCACTTTAAATAAGAAAATTTCGATACAACAGATGAGGGATCTGTATAGTGTGATACAATTACTTGGACATTTAATCCCATTAATCGCTCTCTCCCTGTCTCTCTTTATCTATATATATAAAACAGTTCCGTAACTGACTCATTCATTCATTCATTCATTCATTCATTCACTGACTGACTGACATACAACGCACAGACCAAACCGCTGGACCTAAAGGGCTGAAATTTTGCATGGCGTTTCTTCTTATAGTATAGGGGTGCACTAAGAGAGATTTTTGAAAAATTCTTCTTAGATTTTTTTCAATTAAATTTTTAATCTGTTTTTTTACTTTTTTTAAGTTTGCATTTAAAATAATAATTTGAGGGTTATAAAATTTACATCACAAGAAAGATCATAAAAATTCCTTTAAAATGAAATCTTTTTCGAATCTTTACCTTCATTTTCTGAATTTTGGTGAATTTTTAAAGATTAATTTTTAGAATTTAATTTATTAAATGCTGATCACGTGACTTCTTTTTCTGGTACTTTAAATAAATTTATCGTCACGTGCATAAAAACTAAATAGACAAAAAATAATCTTTTTTTTCTCGCTAATGCGGCAGACGATTGGACATTATCCAAAAAAATATTAAAATACAATAAAAGAAATGTTCTAGAAACTGTACTATATTAACTGTACTATATTCTTTAATATTCTTTATATTAGATTTAATTTGAATATCTTCTTCTACATCATTTTGTCTATAAAAATATCCCTTACGATTTTTTTATAAATATATATATATATATATTTTACATCAATTATATACATTGATCGTCGTATTTATTATATATATATTGGCATTAATTGCATACATTGACCGATGTTTTTACTTTGAATGTACTCCGTAGCGAAGTGCGGGTTTTCAGCTAGTATATATATATACACATACATGTGTTCCATGAGTGTGAGATGCATTTATTACACTCGTACATTCTCTTTACTTTATTATGCTCTCAGGACATCCCAAAATTTTATTCAAGGTAACAAAAAACAATTTATCAACTAATTTATATTTTTATACCTAACTGACTGTACATAAAAGTCATAAGTATATATATAGAGAGAGTATATAACCGAGGTACGTATTTATACATGGATATATATTTTTGAAAATGCATATACCTTTTCAATATTTGAATTCATATCTGACTGTGATTTTTAATTTTGGGGTGTCCACCAACTTCGACAAACTTTTTCTTAGCTGAAGAAAACAGACATGGTAGAAAGAATAAAGACATAAGTCGGCATGCTTCATCTCGCCTCTTATAGGAAAATCTCCGTTTATGAAAATGAGTCTGAGCCCACGTAATGTACATCCGCATCATGAATTATTGAGTGTATGAGTCAATAACGAGACAGATTTTCTCTAAATATAACCGATTAAATTCGAGAGTGCTAAGAAAAGCACCACAAAACAATTGTAAGAATTTTTTATCCCATACTCTTCTTATCTGAAAGACTTTATAGCTCTGACATCCTGATTACTCAGCTTGGGTTTAGTACGTATTGAAGAAACATTGACTGGAAAAAAAGTGGTCTAAACCAGGCAAGTATTAAAATCAATGACAGAATCTGTGGCTTATGTACAGAGTTAGCTATAAATATAACGTACTTCTCCGCATAAAGCTCGTCAGTCTTTTCTATAGTGTACAAGCACACCGGAGGCACGTTACCAGTTTGATTGATTACGGAGCCGAGCGTTCCCGTAGGGGTTGGGTCACGCTGGTGAAGAGCACGATTGTAGAATCAGGTACCCTGATCTTTTGGCAGTATAGTTGTCATAGGAAGATAACATTCAGGGATGAAGTTGTTTAAACAATGTCGAACAATACAAAATTCGCCATTAATAAAATTAATCAAAGAAAACGAGAGAAAGGGAAGATCAATCACGATCTTTTGTGAACTGAAGGAAAACAGTGAAAGGATTTTAAAGTTCCCAAAGCAGAATACTTTATTCCACCTAAGTATATTTTGAAAGTAGTAGAACACTGCCTACAAATACAATGGTGTAATTTACATACGTAACCCATTTTACGCGAAGAACGAGTTTCATTCTATCTTATACACAGTTTACTGAAATAAGTGTATTTTAATAGCTCTATTCATAAAAATTAAAAAATAAGTGGATTCTCTTCCTATTCAACTCTTTCTCAACCTGAATCTGCGGTCAGAAATTCTTTAAAATTATTCCTCTAGTGAATTCATGGTGACTACTTTCCTAAACCAGAACCAGCCTCTATTGTGCGTGATATTTTTTCTTAGGCAGGAAGGTATTATATCCACTCCTAACATTGTTTTCTACGAAGGGGCAACACAGGAACGTCCATGCCCTAAGACGGGATTCGAAACCGAGCCCTCTTTGAGGAAGCTCGCGCTGCTAACCACTATACGATATGGGCGGCTTGTGCGATCAGTAATTTGTTCTACATATCTGCTAGCAAATTTCCACTTGTTGGCTGTGGTAAGCAATCTTCACTGTGTTCGTACACAGTACCGGCCTTCTCTATAAAGGGTCCTGGGTGAAAGAAACCATTTGGGGCCCTAAATTTTTTGTAAAGTAAAAAATATTACAAACACGAACATATATTACTAATGCATGTTTATTTAATGCGTGATTTCGTTTTTGCTAATACATTAATTACTTCAGAAAAATTACAATTTTTTGCAATTTCTTTTTCGATGCTTAATATAACAAGTGCATTTAAGCGTTCTGCACATATGCTCGACCAAAGATAATTCTTTATTAATTTTAATTTGCTGAAAGAGCGCTCAGCACTTTCTATAGTAACTGCCAACGTAAATAAAAGTTTTAACACAGTTAATACATTTAGAAATAACTCATTATAATTATTATTTAGTATGTATTGCAATATGTCTTGTGCGTTATTTACACCCCTATCATTCAAAATCAATTCATGTGCAAGAGTACATTATTTTAGTTCTTGATTATGTTGGGCCCCCTCAATCACGAGGCCCCGGTGCATAGGATCCGTCGCACCTTCCAGATGGCCGGCCCTGTTCGTACACTTAATACTTCGTCCATACACATATGCACTGCACAGAATTCTGGGGGGAAGCCAGTGATTTATGAGGCAGAGCATCTGCAGCGATCTCTCGATCGAGCGAATTTTGCACAGATCATCAAAGAGACACGAGGGACCTTAGGAGGGGGGGGGTTCTAAATGGGGGAATGTCTGGAAGACAGTCTAGTGTTCCTTCACACATCGCTTGGGGGGGAGGAGCGTGACTAATCGACCCCCAAATGTGTCAAGCGGAGTCGGGGGTGCTTGTCTGCATGTGTGTGGAAGCAGCATTAGAAATGCATGCTACTTCCATACTGTGGCCACGATGAATAAGTCACGCTATCGTGATATGGAGTTAATCATTATTTTCAGTTGAATTGCTCAAGTAGATCAAGAAAAAAATTTAAATACCCGTAAAATCAGGTTCTGAAAGTATGTAAATTCAATAAGGCTCTTTAATGAAAAATTTTTACAATGTGTTATAAATAAAAATATTTTCAATATTAAAACTTACTCGGTTCAGAACTAAGTTGATAAGTGACCGGCTGCTGAACGTAGGTAAGTGTGTTTTTAGCAGAGATGCCTTTAAGAATAAAAAATAAATGATTAAATGAAGAGTTGCTCTTTTGCAATTAATTGTTTTTTTCTTACTTGGCAAAATAAAATCTACTTTGTATTGTACGCTAAAATATATTATTTTATATTATTGTTTGAATAAAAAGAAAGCATATATTTGAATACAGCGATGCGTTGTAAAAATGATTTACTGCTTGAAAGATTTATCTGAAGTGAGAATCTTTCTGAGTTGTATAGTGCCACACCTGCGTTTAACCAGAGAAAATAAAACCTTGAACATAGATTCTTAAACTGTGGTCCGCGGACCCCTGGGGGTCCACGTAGCCATTACCGGGGGTCCGCGAAACAATTTTGACACTAACAATCTATACTTGAACAAGATATTCTCGTGGAATTATCATGCGATAGTCTTTGAAACTACAACTCAACAAAACTGAACTCACAAACTTTTGGTTATTTCGCAGATCTGATTACTCTGCACTTGCAAATGAAGCCCTCCAACATTTGATTCCGTTCTGCACAACATATTTATGCATACAGGATTTTTCGGTACTGTTATATATATGAAATCAAAGTACAGAAACAAACTCAATGTAGAAGCGGACTTCAGTTAAAACTTTCCAGCATAGAGCCTCACATTGAGGTTCTGGTTTCAAGAGAACCACTGCATCCATCTCATTAAGTAAAAATCATTTACAGAAAACATAATAAGATAGATTTATTTTGACCAATATTTGACCAAGAAATGTTTGTATGAGTTTAATGTATTATGATTTGTAACTTTTAAAATTCTTTTTACTACTGTTTTTATTCATTTTATGTTTTTTATTCTATGTCCTAATAAAAATGTTCATCTCTATAAATGCGCAAGACCATTTATTAAAATAACCAGTGATACATTTTTACCAATATTTAATATAATGTAGTGCCTATCAGATTATTGAGCCAGAAATTAAGTCTCAAAAACGACTTAAAATGCCTAGAGTTGGGATGGGGTCCGCAAAAAGAAATGTTGTGCAAGAGGGGTCCTCGGACTACATAAGTTTAAGAACCCCTGACCTAGAACATTCAGCCTATAATCGTTATGAAGAAGAAAAATTCAATTTCATTGTCCATTGAAACAGTATGACGCAAGTACGTAATATTTGATCAAGGAATTGCGTTTACTTTTTTACGTTGTAAATATTCTCATAAAAGTACTGACCAACAGACATCTCTAAATGAAAATTCTTTCATCATTACATCAATGTGAGTGATACCCTCTCACTCTTATCATAGCTTTCTATTTAACAATATCCTTTTAGATTATGAAGGCTCTTCAGAGCAACTGGAAATTTCCAGATGGAACAGAAGAAAGGTAAAAGAATAAAAACTATTTTGATCTAAAAGTAGTTATGAGTGAATATACAATAAAATCATAAACACATTATCCTGTCAGCTGACATCCCCTAGATTCCTTTTTAATTCTTTAATATGAAGAATACAAGAAAACTTATCGAATACCCCCCGCTCTTTTTCGTCATCATGATTTGCTGATTAAGTAAAAATGTCAATAAAACAAGCGAACTTTTATCGACTCCCTGACTGTCTCTTTGATTTGCCCTATTCGGGAAAATTTTCAAGTGATTTTCAAATGATACAAATAGCATTATAGACGGTGCGTGTGTGGGAAAGAGACATGCGTGTCGGTTGACAATCACTTGCCGTTATCATAGCGATGCAATTTCTTCATCCAGTAACAACGGGTCTGTAATTTCTATCAATCTAGTTGCCAGATGAAAATTTCGCGTTGTTTCTTTCGTGGTTTGCAATTTTGACAACAGAGGTTCATGCTCCCAACCCTTTGTCTGGACTTTTAACTTACAACGAGTAGATTTTTTTCCTTTACTTCGTGCAATCTTCTGCGAATTGCGTACCGATTACGAGGAAATTTCGAGCTATAGTTTCACTTTCTAATAATATAATGTAAAGTTCATATAACGTCTAACTATTCTATAGTGGTCAAGGCTATGCCCGTGTTATTCCGTTAACTTTGAGTATTTAGATTTTTCAAGTAAGTTCTGTGAGGCATTCAAATTTTAATAACTTTTTTTTTCCACTCTCCGCTGTACCATTCATTAATAGAGAAAAACGGTTAAGACTCTCATAACCGTTTATTGAACATGTAAAAACCTCTTCTTGCAGGATTTGTCCATCATTAAAGGCTGTGAACTGAAGTGTTAATATCTTTTCTTTCTGATTCTCTCTAACAATGGGTTTTAAAAACTGATAAAATACCGCGAATGAATAATTGACAGAAATGAAAAGAAGCTCGGTTTTTTTCAAATTTTTTTCCACAAAATTTGAATTTTTTCAACTAGCTTGTGGGAAGATATAAAAATCCCTTCCGTTTAGAAAGTGGTCGTACCCTTCTCTCTAGCACACTGATTCTCAACTTTTATACGTCTAGCCGCTCCCGCATTTTTTTAGGATTCTCTTCTTGCTTTACAACCCCCCCCCCCCCCCTCTGAGACCTAAGAAATGCAAGTAACGCTAGTAAAGTACGTTCTACACATTTTTAACGTAGGATTACGTTCCTCCATAACGGTCATCCGGAAAGCAAATTTTCAGAGAAAACCTCGCGAGTTATAATTTTGGCAGCGCTCCAAACCCAGTCTGTATTGCTTGGACAAGCAGTACACCGTTAAACAGAAATGTACCAAAATGCGTCAAAATTTTGACATACATATATGTATATATACATACGTACATACGTATATATCTATATATATATATATATATATATATATATATATATATATATATACATAACACATACATACATATACACATACAAAAGAGGTAATGAACGATAAATAATTCTACGCTAATGACCCGAGGTAGTTTCGTTAGAAGAGACTACCTGAAATTTTTTTGCTAATCATCCGCCCCCCTTCCCCTCAGAGTATCACTCACACCTCCTTAGGGAAGCGCGCCTCCCAGGCTGAGAAACACTGCGCTAGCAAAACGCGTTTACAAAGCGATGCTGCAATTCAAATCATTCATCTGAAATATTTTTGAGGCAAAATAACGAAAAAACGAAATTGCAAATATTCAAAATTGAAATCCCAAACGTATGTATTAAATTTGATTGATTTTGAAACTTTACACTACAGCAAAACATTTTATTGAATTTAAAAGACAAGACAGGCCTAAACTTTCCGTCAAATATCAAAATAGGAAACAGGAAATATTCAGGGAAAAGCTTTTTCTTTTAATTTTAGAGTTATTTTGCCGAGAAGATTATATTTGTTTAAAACGTGCTGTATTCTTATATACTGTCTACAATAGTGGAATCCTTCCAAAAATTTTTAAATATATTCCGGTATAGGGTAATAATAATATCACGCCTCTCGAAGAAGGTGAAAGATGTCTACCTCGAAGGAACGTCTGCGAGTCGCGGTGAGGCAAAATGCATTTAATAAATTGTATGTACTACTAGCTTATACAGTTTTCCACCAATGTTTTTTTTACACTTGCACAGAACATTGAACATTTCTTGATTCTTTCACCCCTTTTCGTGGCAATCGTGTTTTGTAGTTGTATAATTTAAAGAGGCTTACATTAGTAAGCAACTCATAAGGGGTGATTACGGGACTCATATGGGACACACATGCGATGATTCCCATGTGTGTAAAACACAAGGAAATGCACAAGGATGTTGGATGATATAAGCTATCTAAATTACAGATGCCAAGTCAAATCTTAACAGAAGCAAATTGTAACGTTCTACGATCAACATACAAAGAGTTATTTTTGCCACATTCGTTCCTTTGCATCTTTTATCGTTACATCCTATAATGTACTTTCCGTATACATACATATATATATATATATATATATATATATATATATACAGAAATACCACGAAGTTACACGATAGGTGGGATAGACGAAAGCTCGCGTAAGTCGGGGTACAACTTTTCATACAAATACATATAAATTTTGCCTAATTTGGAGCAAGAACTTACAAAAACACCAGTTTAACGGAAAAATATTGTATTAAAATTAAAATATTGTATTACATATTAATATTATATTGATTTACTAGAAATGAAAAAAATTATGTTGATGGTTTTAAAAAATCCAATAAATTAGTCTGCCGTATTAAGGCCCATTTTATTGCGAAGAATTTCTTCATAAAAGACAAACCTTTTTTTTCCTGCTTTGTTGTGATCACGCTATCTTTATTACAGTCTATATTGTCTAAAATATCTGTAACCCTTTCTCAATTGAGCTGAAACCTTCTGTCAAGTTTATAATTGTCATTAGGTTTTCTTGTGGAATTAGGTCTGAAGCTTCGGACTCTTCAGTGATGCTTTGGTAGCACATCTCCATGAGATCATCGACTGTCAGTTCCTCAATATGAGAATCTAACAGCTCATTGATATCATCTCCATCGACTTCTATATCTAAAAGCCTGGCAAGATCGACAATTTCTTCTATCTCACAAGCAACATTATCAGCTTCAGATGTTGTTTCAATATTGTTTATAAAAAATATTGGACAAAAATCAAAAGTCGCGTAATTCCCAGTTTGCGTAAGTTAGGGTAGTAGCGTAAGTTGGGAATTACTATATATATATATATATATATATATATATATATATATATATATATATATATATATATATATGTGTGTGTGTGTGTGTGTGTGTGTGTGTGTGTGTGTGTGTGTGTGTGTGTGTTGTTGTTGTTGTCGTTGTTCCTTATGCCCCCTAACGGGAGGCAGGAGGCATAAGGAACAACGATATCTAGACCAAAGCCATATAGACTTGCGGGCGGAGTAGTGCGGCTCCGGTTTACAATGGCACAACAAGGGTAGGAGTTCGAATTTAGCCAGGTGCCATCTAAATTTTGACCGAGCAACAACCCCCCCCCCCCCAAGGGTGACATCTGGGGAATCGTACCATTCCCCATTTTCTCTAACTCCATTAAATGACTTTCCACTCTACAGATTTAACGTGCCCATATCCCGCCTAGAAACGATGGTATTGAATGGCGCTTGTTGAGTTTCGAACCGAGCACCCTCGGTGCCAGAACTACCACTATGCTATTTCGGGTCCAAATATATATATGCATGTGTGTATATATATATATATATATATATATATATATACATACAGTGGTGCCTTGACTTACTCGTTTAATTCGTTCCGTGACGGAGCTCGTAACTCGAATTGCTCGCATGTCAAATCAATTTTACCCATTGAAATTAATTGAAATGCCATTAATCCGTTCCGATCCCCCCCCCCCAAAAAAAAAAAAAAACCGCGATTTTTTGTTACAAGTTTTTAATCAAGAAAAATGTATTTATAAATAACATATATTGTATAAAAACACAGTACAATAGACTATACTGCAATAAGCTGGTTTTATTAAGTATAATGTACATTTACTGTGGAGATCAGACGACTGGAAGATGCTGACGGAGGTGGAGGAGAAAGACTGAACTGGATAATTGAAACTTATTAACTGATTTTTGCTCTTTTCGCCACTCTTTCCTCATTTTAATCTGTAGGGGTTTTCGATAAAATAATTGACCAATGAGGTCTGTTTCACCCCCCCCCCCTTTTCAGAATGTTTTTTAAATGAGAGGATGGACGATGTTCGGTTTCGGACGATGACTCAAGGGTGGGCATAGCAAAACTGCCCGTGTGATAACTGTTGAAAGTTTATCTCCCGGTTTAAGACTGGAAAGTAGTCTGAGAATAATATGTATATAATTGTATAATAATTGTACATAAAGGTTGTAAATATTATGTTTCTCGTGTGCCCATTTAATGAGAACGTTACATGGCGTTCGCTGAGCTAACTAGCGTGGGGTGTATGAAGCTGGCTCGTAACCAGAATTTTAGCTAGCAACTCAGGGCAAAAATTCGGTCGAGAGGCTGCTCGTATCTAAAACAACTCTTAAGTCGAGGTAACACTGTATGTATGAATGTATGTATGTATGTATGTATGTATATATATATATATATATATATATACTAGCTGTTTACCTGGCGTTGTCCGGGTATTTATCCATCCCAATTTGTTATTAGACAGGAAAAGGAATGAATTCTACTTATAGTGTAAAATCGAAGTAATTTTATTTCCCCCTCTCCCCTCTCCCCAATGCTGATAGTCGCTGAACTTGCACTTAAATTGCATCGGGAGTGTCACTATTCATCTCAGCGATCACTAAAACTATTAATTCGACACTACTCTCGGTCATTTTGGGCATTTTATTTTCCCCCTTCTTCCCCTCAATGCTGAGGGGGGCTGAACTTCCCCTTAAATGGCATCGAGAGAGTCACTATTCCTCTCAGCGACTCCGAAAACTATGGATTAGACACTACTGTCTGTCATTTTGGACATTTTATTTTTTCCCCTTCTCGCCCCCCCCCCAAAAAAAAAGCTGATGGGGGCTGAACTTGTACTTAAACGATATCGGAATTGTCACTATTCATCTCAGCAACCCCGAAAACTATGGATTCGACACTACTCTCGGTCATTCTGGACATTTTATTTTCCTCCCTTCTTCCCCCTCCCCCAAATGCTAATGGGAGGTAAGGTTGCCCTTAAACGGCATCGGGAGTGTAACTCTTCATCTCAGCCACCCCTAAAACTATGGATTCGAAACTACTCTCTGTCATTTTGGGCATTTTATTTTTCATGGTAACTCCTAAAAAAAAAACAGACACATACCTCATGAACATGATTCGTTTGGGCTTATCCAAATTTTAAAGACATTGAATATCATATCTCCCACCACTTGTAGTGAAGATTTTTCCCATCGTTTACCACGCTTCCAGTCTTTTCCCTAAATACCTAAACTCTTTTCCTAAATTTCCCTAAAACATCATAAAATAGTTTATTTTCTTTATATACTTCAGATTGTATAGACTAACTTTCACAGTTTAATTACCGTAAAATATGAAAAAGAAAAAAATTCCCCCCCCCCCGCAGTTATATTTTCCTAACAATGAAGAATAATGTACTTTTTAAACACAGACTGTTTGTTCATCTAATCCAGACATATCACCCGCGGCCCGAGGGACGTGTACTTCCCCAGACAGCTAGTAATGCGGCCCCACAAGATTATAATCTTTTAACATTTATTATGGGATTTTTAAGAAAAACAATTTTTTTCCTTAAAAATTGCATAGTATTTCCCTAAATCAGAAATATGTAATGAAATAAACATCTCATTAGTTTTATATGTATATTGCCCTATTTTTTAATGGTATGATAAAAAATAAAATATAAAGGAGGCTTTGTTACTTATATACATTTATTTTATTATATGTTTTATATGGGGCTCAAGACAATTCCTCTTCACTCATAGCGGCCCTGAGAAGCGAAAAAGTTAGACACCCATGATCTAATCTATTTTGCACTTAAAAAAAAGTTACTTAAAAAAGTATAATAGAACAAATAAGAGGCCCTGAAAAACATTTACTAAAGAATGGAAAAAAGTGTGTGCCGCACTTATGAAATGGCGCATTAATATTCATAAATATAAATACTTGCATTTATATAAAGTACATTTCTTATCAAAATGTTCTAAAATTTGTTACAAGGTGGGCATTTGCGGTATCTTTTACTTGATAAATTTAGAGCACTCTCATAATTTATAGATTATTTTATACGGACTATTTTGATAATAATTTTAGAATATAATATTTTATAATTCAGGCACTTAAAATTTCATGATTTTAAAGACGAATAATTTCTTTTTGCAAGGTATAAAATCATTCATTCTATTGTAAATTTCCTTTTAAAAATGTCTCCTTTTATGATAATCCTACTTCTCTCTTCTTCTCGAGTGATAAAAGCGAAATTGTAAAGCAGACGATAAAATGCAAATGCGCGGCTTTCCGCTAGGGGCCGCTGCCTGACATAAAAACAGCTTCAGGCGGTATAAACGACATGATAAACCTCTCCAGCTTTCAGACGTGATTAGTTTACTTCTCGTGGCGGTAATAGAATTTTTCACCCAGTTTCGTTATTGTGTAGAGAAAAACATTATCTCCACTTTTGATTAAAATGGAAAACAATCCGTCTCGTTTTCACGTGGAACCTGTAGAGAGTGGATCTCAGAATGAAAATCCATCTTCGAATTCCGCAGAACAACCTACAGAACTGTTGAATGTTTGTGTCATTGACACTAATGACGGTTCTATAAATTCTAATGTTTATGACTCCCACAATGTGCGAAGTTTAAGACATTACACCCAAGAAGCTCTTCCAAGACTGGACCATTATCGGAACATTCATTCTTTACACGCACATTTTCCCCGACCGACCCTCGACGAACTTCATAACGGTGACATAACGACCGCCGCAGAAGAGGTAAATTTATTTTTTCCTTATTTTAATATAGAATATATTACTAACTTAATTTTTTTTTAATTTTTCATAAATCTCTAACATTCTTTCAGCAGTCATTCACGTAACAGAAATCATAAGCTCAAAAATGTGAAAATAAATGTTCTGAAATAAAATCGTATTCACTTATAATTAATGTAACAAAAATCCAACCAGTTTTGAAGGAGTAAGTTTTTTGTAAAAATAAATGGTTTCAAGTATTTTACGAGATAATCTACCGAAAATTTTTGGAATATGTATAGAAATTAAATATTTTACAGCAGAAATTCAATTATTTTAAATATACAAAAAGCGTGCGAATTCGTAAAATGTGAGTTTTTCATTCGAAGAAAATTTAAAGTTTGGTTTCAAGAAATATATTCTCTCAATATAAACCAGAGTTTTCACTTGTGAAAGTTTTTATTTTTTGGCCTTTATTTTTTTTAAATTTTAGTTGATGTTTGATAAAAAGATATGCCACTAGGGTTTAGGGAACTGTATGAAATAAACACCATTGTTAAAACTGTCGAATAAATTTAAGAAACTTGGGGAAAATTACTTTGGTTGCAGTGAAGGATTAGTATTGAACACAAACATAAGGTCCATGTATGGTAAATGAACTTCAGAAAAAAATAGTATAATGTTTAGCAAAAGTGCCTAAAATCGACATTAAGTGCATAAAATTTTCACAAGTTCAAATTTTAATAAACTTTCAGTCGTTAAAAAGAAATAACACATTTAGTTTTTTAATACTTTGACTTGTATATTAAAGCGAATATTGGATAAAACTGTTGATTTGTTTGAAAACTCGGTATATTTGGATCTCTCATTTACTCAGCTTGAGCGGCGAGCGAAAATGTCCTTCTACCTTTCTCTCCATGTTATCGGGAATTTTTATTAGTTTAGAAACGTAGAAGAGTGTTCTCATAACATATTGAATTTATAATATCATATAAACTCATAATATAATAATACTGAATACATAATATCATATTCTAAAATAACCTCATTTGTTATGTCGGGGAAAGTTTGGGAAAGTTAGCAAGGTTAATCGAACACACGATCCAGTGTTCCGAGTGTACTTTACGTGAAACAAACATTATGGTTTTTTTAATATTTATATTTTTTAGTACATTCAGTAAATCTGAAAAGTTCATTGACTTTTTAAAACGCGCATGTTATAACTTCTAAACAATACCTCTAGCCAAAATCTGAGCAATAACGTGTTTTTTTTTTGTTTTTTTTTACATAAATATTTGACTAAATTTGGAGCGAGCAGTTTTTCTTTCAGTCTGAATTACCGAACTTAGCTAACTTGGTGACTGCTGAATTTATGATATGACTAAGCTAGGGTTTAACTTCTGAATCCGTGATATTCTTTGCTGGAAACTATCCTCTCAGAAGCAATTACTCTTCCTCGTAATTTCTTGTAACGAAACAAAGGAAATACTATTAACGATGTAGTGTTTCCCCACATTTATCAGTGATGCTATTCTCTTTGTTATCTTAGCCTCATAACTGAAAAAAGTTATTCATGTGCACATAGCAGATGTAATAGGCCCTAATTAAACATAAGGTCTGCTTATATTTTAAATTCAATTTCTAGTTAAAAAATTCTGTATGATTTATGAACGTAACTAAAGAAAATTTCCTCTTATAGAAAGTGCCATAATACGGAAAATGTTTAAATTAGAGGAATTTTATGTATGGCTATTACTCACGCTGTTATTCACTGTAATTCACATCCATAGCTAAAGATAACTGGCTCAACGTATTTAGGAGCTCTTTGTGTCTTATAAAAATTACCAATTCATTACTTAATCACACTCATTTGGCCGGCGTTTAGCTCACTCATATTAGTTTTATGCTTAACGTAGACTACAATACATTGTCAGAGACTTGTTAATATGTTTTAATTTTAAAAAATGATATATCAAAATAAGAACAGAAAACATTTCAATCAAAAATTTTAAAAAAAATAATCTGAGGGAAGTTTTAACGCTCAGAGAATCATTGATCGAATACCTGTCGGTTTTACACTTCATACGCGGTTTTCTAAGGATTAATCTCTTTATAACCTCTTATTATGTCTAAAGCTTATCCCTTAAGGTTTTTGTTGCTGTTTTTGTTGAACATAAAAATGAGACGAGCCATGAAAGGAAGTTTTTCTTCCGAACACATGACTCGAGTGCTTTTTCAATATATTATTAATACACTGCTGTACTTAAAATATACATCTGAACTGAACAATTCATAGCTTTTGTTTGAAGCTTGTACGTTTTCACCCTTTAGAAAAATAAGGCTTAAACTTAAAAACGCGAAACCACCAATTTTTCAATGTATTTAAAGAGACTAAGGGTTAAACGGTAATTACTTACTGCTTGTGAGTATCAAGATAGAGGTAATTTTACGTCGTTTTATGAAAGAAATCAACTCAATAATGTGCTTGAAAGCACGCATAGTTTGAAAAGGGTTGCATTCTGCAGCTATTTATAGTTTTGTAAATGCAGGAAATTTCTTATGAGTCTGATGTCAAATTTGAATTACTCAACTTTGTATTTTAGCTTTGATGAAACCGCATTTATTTTGAGATATCTAATATCTTCAAATATAAAATTTATTTAAAGAAATTTACGTTCTTAAAATTTGCTGCTTCGACTTTTTTTATAATTTTTTGTTCTGAGAACCTCACACAAGATATCTTCGTTGCGCAATTCTTTTTGAGCGTTCATTTTTGTTGTAGCGCTTCCAAAGACGATGTAAATGAGTTTATACGTACAAATCTCTCTGATCCTCACCCTCCTTTTGTTTGCAGAAAAGCCAAATCCCAGAAAATACTCGAAACTGCACTTTCAGCTCCCATATGCCAAGAATAAATAAAATTCCGGAAGTTTGCCTAAGTGCTCTCTGTCTATTCCTTTCTTCCGCGGCCATCAGCAATCGAGTGAGCTAAGAACCTGGCAGTAAACAATAAAAAATAAAACTTGTTTAACTAGACTGAATAGAAACTAAAATGTCTGAGAGGCATACGTTACCCATTCTCGCTTACAATAAAAATGGAACAATACTTAATACCAAAAAGACCAAAAGAATCCACTTTTGTCTTACGCTTGACTTGCAGCAAAAATCATGCTCATTGTAAGCGGTGATGCTTATGACCCGTAATGTGATCGTATCGAAGGATTACGTAATTTTCCATTGAGAAGAGAATTTTATCATAAACTGTGTTGGTCTCAATGCCACGAAAAAGATGTGACGAAAAAAAATTTTTTGCTCCTTCTGGATATATATAGAAATTAAAATATTTTTTCCCACGTATGTATGTGTATATACAAGAATGTGTAGAAAGTTTTTCGTTTTCCTCCTGCAAAACATAACAGTAACAGTGTTGGATTAGGATATCTTCCTTAATTCACATTTGAAGAGTTCAAAACTTTTAAAACTTTTCAAATTCTTTTTAAAGTAAGCAAAAATTCTTCCACCTCTAATCCAATTTTTTTAAGTGGCATAAGCAAGATGGAAGTTATCATTTCCAGTCCTATTTGCCTTTCCTCCAACCTGAATTATTTAATTTGATCAGAAAGTTTAGACGCATATCTGTATTTTCATTTTTTATTTTTGATTAAAAATAAAATTAGATTAATGAAAAACAGTTACGTTATCACTATTTTCCCGACCTTAAGCAAATTTTATAATTTAAATAACGTGATGGGCACAACCTTTGCCTTTCCATGCCTATTATGTATGCTAAAATTCTGTACGTAAAATATAAAATGTTAAATTGCATTGAAGTTTTATACCTTCATAGTTTTTTCAAAAGTTTTTATCTACAATACTATCTAAATATATGTGTGTGTGCTTGTTTTTCATATATATATATATATATATATATATATATATATATATATATATATATATATATATATATATATATATATATATATATATATATATATATGTGTATTAGCAGTGCATTTTTTCTAAAAAAAATAGGTGGGTATACTGTGTTTTCTGAAATAAAGGTGCGTATATTTAGTACCGTGTTTTCACACGTCACCTTACAGGGGAACACAACACTCACAATTAAAAAAATACTTTTTGTTATATATTAACAACTGATTCGTAAGTTTCTTAAAATTTCGGTCAAGTTAAGCCAAAATAACACTTTAAAAATAAGGTGGGGGGATAGGCCATATCCCCGCGTACCCCCAGAAAAAAACCCTGTATATATATATATATATATATATATATATATATATATATATATATATATATATATATATATATATATATATATATATATATACATATATATATATATATATATATATATATGTATATATGTATATATATATATGTATATATATATATATATACATATATACATATACATATATACATATATATATATACATATACATATATATACATATATATATATATATATATATATATATATATATATATATATATATATATAGCATATAAACGCTGTTATGCCAAAGTAATTAGATACAGAGGTTGAAAGAGGATATAATTTCAAAAAATCAATGCATCGTGGACCAAATTTCTAGTATGTGTCCACTGGGATTTATCATCAATCCTGATAAGCCTCGTGATGCAGGGCGTTCTCATTCGGAGACGAATTTGATGTTTTAGCGTGACCCATAAGTGTTCGATAAAATTGCGATTAGGAATTTGAGCGGACCAATTTTTTAATGGTTTATTCTTTAAACTAGGCCTTGACAGAGCTCGAAGCATGAGGGCAGGTCATTCTGAAAGATACAAGAGTCTGTTCTGAGGTACTGCAACATTGTAGGAGGTCAGTCATCTGAAATGTTTACGTATCTCTCAGAGTTCATAGTTGAGGGCAAAACAATCAGAAGAGTCAGCTTTTCCCAGCAGGAACATATCCAGACAATCACAGAGCTATCTCAGAATTTAGCAATTTAGGACAAAGCAGTTGGAAAGAAAACGCACTCTTGGCAAACGCCGTAACTAGGAATGTCCATCCGATTCGAAGATTTTGAATCGTGATTCACCACTGCGCATAGACTTTTCCCACTTCTCAATTGTCTTACAGCACTGCAATCTATTTCTGGCATTCGGCCTAGTAATATGGGGCTTGTGTGCAGTCAATATGGCAACGCTGATGCAGTGGATAACCAATTCTCCTTTAGAGTCCTCATTAAGCAGCTCTTGTCTCGATCCTCCAATATGTGCGGCATGCCATGTCGGAGTTTCGCTCAAAAAGTACCGTCTTCGAATGACATTTACCACAATTGATTTCGGGATGCCTAGAAGACGAGCAATTGCGCGTAAATACTGCTTGCTTAATTAGCATCCTGTGACCATACTTATTGGAAAATTTTTAAGTTCGGCATTGCGCGCCATAGTAGATTGCACTGAAACTTAAAGTATTTCTAGGCGATTATATATATATAGAAATTACTTCATACGCATTGCTAATCTTCACTTGCACATGCAAGTTTGCCAATAATTGCATATTTGCAGGTGTTCGATTACCTTTTGTCAATATAGTATGTGCATACTATGCAGAATACGAGAGACCTTTGATGTACAAGTTCAAATATAATATTATGAAAACGGCATTATTATTGTTTTTAAAGTTTTTATTTATTGATCTACATAACCTTCCTTAACGTCGATTTGGTCCAATGATTTTCAAACTTTTTTATCCCCTCCATAATTAAGACTTGTCCGACTCTGCAAAATAAGCGTTTGTTTCATTAATCACTTGTGAATTTGATGCAAATTTCTGCCTTGCAGGAGATTTTGGTAACAAATAGTGGTCCGAGTGGTCCGAGTGGAGATCAAATTTGTAATATACGGAGGACAGGGCACAATTTCATAGCGCAATACTAACCGTTTTGTCACCTCAATCGCAGATGAATGAACTGGATCATTGTCATGATGGAAAAGAACCCTCTTTTTTTGGCTAAATTGGGTCTATTTATTTTGAACTCACAATTTAAACGATCTAGTAACGATGCATAGTACCGCGCCATGATTTTTCTGGCAACTAGAGATTAGCGCATTGGAATTAGGCAGTGACGGTACTCGGTTTGAATTCCGAGAAGCACCACTAAATGCTCTCTTGTCTTAGCAGTATACGGCACGTTGAATCTGTAAACCGAAAAGTCTCTCCGTAGGGTTTTAAGGGTGCAAAGGCACTAGTCCGCCAGATGTCGTCCCTAGAGGTGCTCAGTCAAAATTGAAGTGGCACTGGACAAACAGTCCGCCTCCGACCCTTGTGGGGCCCAATCGCCATGAGCTAAACAGGAGCCACATTTCTTTGCACTGGAGCCTTCGATGGATCTTGTTAAGACTTATCCGGCAAGGGGGCATTAGTAACAACAACAGATTATACCACTGGTGGGTCAAAAAACAATGGTCATAACCTATACAGCTGATGAAACCGTATCGTTATTTTTAGTAGAGGTTCATCAGCTTCAACCCACTGTTTTGACTTGTCTTTCGTTTCTGACTGGCAGCGATGTATCCATTTTTCCTAAGTGTTATGAAACCACGTCAAAAATTCGTCAGGATTTCCTCGAACGAAGTATTCACTCTTTTACGCTTTTGATCAATCGTTCCCAACCGTATCACTCACCTTGCCGATAGCTGTCTCATATCCAAATATTGATGTAAAATATTATGTACGCGCCCTTATGGGATACTAAAAGCCTCAGAAATCTCATGCACTTTTAATTTTCTTCCATCACCACATCATGAATTTTTTCAATAATTTCTGGCGCAGGGACCTTAACAGGGCTACCAGAATGCTCAGCTTTACTTGTGCTCATTCGGCCGCAACGAAAATCAACAAAACACTTGTAAGTCATTCTAAGCGAAAGTGCAGACTCGTCATAATTTAACAAGCGTGAATTTAGCTTCTGCCGCTGTTTTGCCTCTTAAAATATACTGTTTTTTCAACACACAGAAGTAGCTTTACATCATTGTGACAGCAGTTACAAGAGTTGAAAATAAATAAAATGGCTGTTACCAGAGGAAGTGTCGAATCTGTTTACAATCTAACATGAGTGCCTTTGAAGCATCCTCAATGTGAGAGCGCCAATAATTTTAGTGCTATAGCGCCCTCTCTCAGATTTTGTAGGAACGAACAAACGATCCTTGTTAGTAATAAAGTTGTGTGTGTGTGTATATATATATATATATACAGTGGCTCCCAAAAGTGTTCGTACACTTACGATTTTCAATGAAATAGGGGTCTATCCGTTGATTAAAATGAATATTTCAGAATGGGTATTTAATAATAAGATCTTTAATCTATTCTTCACAAAAATACATGAAATATTTTGAAAACATAGTAAAACTTTATCTCACAAAAGTCATCGTACACTTGTAAAAAATCTCTACATATTAGTAAATATTCTAATTTTTCGTTAAATTAATATTTAGTAGAATATCCTTTAGCATCCACAACAGCTTTTAAACGTCTGGGAATAGATTGCTTTAGTTCTTTTGTAATTTTTGCATCAATGGTCATCCATTCTACCATCATAATTGTTTTTAGTTCGCTTTTCGTGTGAATGTCATGTTTTCGTACTCGAACCTCCAGTTCTCTCCAAATGTGTTCTATTCATAATATATATTTATTGTGTTCTATTCTAACATTTAAGCATCCTATTCTAACATTTAAGCTGCCTTTGAAGCATCCTCAATGTGAGAGCGCCAATAATTTTAGTGCTATAGCGCTAAAATATAGTATAGTACCAGATGCGAACGTTGAGAGCCGTGTGCTTAGGATCGTTATCTTGATAAAAAACAAAGTTGTTTCCAATACCCAAATTTTGACCTGATAATTTTAAATTGTCTCTTAAAATATTTATAAAAACAGCATGATTCATTATGCCATTAATAAATACCAAATTTCCTAGTCCTGATGCTGACATGCACCCCCACACAAGGATACCTCCACCGGCATGCTTAACTGTTCCTACAAAGTTCTTGGGATAAAGTTCCTCATTTTTTTCTTCTCCATACAATTATACGCCCATCAGCACCAAAAATGTTCATCGGCAAATAAGACATTATTCCAATAGGTTTGGGGCTAATTTATCATTGATAGTGCGAAGGGAAGCCTATACTTTCTGTTTTTCTCACTCACAAAAAATTTTCTATGGGCAGAACGCCCATGTAATCCAGCTGTTCTAAGAACTCGTCAAAAAATTCAGGTGAAATTGAAGTAGAAAATGTTTCATTGAATTCTGCAGAAACTTTTACAGCACTCAAACGTGAATTTTTCACAAATTTTCTAATTATAAATCTCTGATCACGTTTTGTTAACTTTGCCAGACGGCCTTTTCTTACCTTGTTTTCGATCCAATTTTCTTCTTTAAAGAGTTTTTTCACATACTGCACAGTAGAATGGGATAAATTAAGTAATTTAGCAATATTCCGAACTGATTTACCACTACTATGATGAAAAATAATCAATTTTCGAATGTTGTTTGTTGTTTCTTTACGACTACGAGCCATTTTTAAATAATAAATAGAATATTACGGAGTAGGCAAGCAAAAATTAAAGCCAAACGATATTTTAAATGCCACCACATTTCAAAAATAAAAATAAAGCGCCAGACGATAATTTTAATTTTGAATTTATCCGAAAATATTTCAGTGTACGATGACTTTTGTGAGATAAAGTTTTTGTTACTTTTTGATTACTGGTTTCTTAAAAATAAAGTTTTTCTAGGTTTTCAAAATATTTCATGTAGTTTTGTTAAGAATAGATTATAGATCTTATTATTAAATACCCATTCTGAAATATTCATTTTAATTAATGGATAGACCCCTATTTCATTGAAATTCGTAAATGTATGAACACTTTTGGGAGCCACTGTATATATATATATATATATATATATATATATATATATATATACAGGGCTTTTTTTCGGGGGGTACGCGGGGATACGGCCCACCTTTTAAGGCTTTTTTGGCTTAACTTAACCGAAATTTTAAGAAACTTACAAATCAACTGTTAATATAAAACAAAAAGTTTTTTTTAATTGCGAGTTTTGCTCCCCTGTGACTTGACGTGTGAAAACACGGTACTAAAAATACGCTCCTTTAAGAAAACACCGTATAGCCACCTATTTTTTTAGAAAAAAGCCCTGTATATATATATATATACTCGTGTTTGTACATAATTGCGTATTATCAAATTACATGATCATCCAGTATTTACAAATATGTATGGTGTTTTATCCCATTTATTCTCTTCCAACGTAACACACATGATATGCTACGAAAAAAGACAACAGAACTTCGTGAGGAATGGAATTCACGATGTGACACGATGAGGAATGGGATTCACGATGTGTTTTCTTATATAGTGAGGAGGGATAGTGGCATTGAAGTCCATAGGTACACGCTTCAATTCCCGAAACTAGTAGACTGACATTACATTGTTTTCAGAAGGGAAGTCGCATGCATAATGGTACTCTCAAAATGAAAATGCAGTAAATAAAAATGATTTACACTGGTAATAAAATTCCAAATATTGAAGGTTATTGAATTAATATTAAGAATGCTAAATAAATACATCTTCCAAAACTAAAATCAAACGCATTCATATTCATTTTGTACTAATCACCAAAAAATGGTTAAAAGTATAAGTGTATTCAACGACAATACACTTATACTTTTGACCATTTTTATAACTCTCCAGTCATTTTTCATTTTCTTTCGACTCATCCCCAGAAAATTTGTAGGAAAACTTACAAACATTTTTAAACATATAAAAAGTATATATAAATAAATAAATAAATATATATATATATATATATATATATATATATATATATATATATATATTCATTCATTTGCCCCCAAAACTTTATTGCTTCTAATGAATTTTAAATATTTTTTTTTTCTTTTACTGAGACATAATAAGTATGTTAATTTATTTCATTTTTTTTGCCATCAATTGTTATTCCTCTATAATTCTGTTTTACTTTCATTGTACTTATCGTATGCTGTTTCCTGTTGAAAAATAATGCTTAAATGGAAAGGATAGAGCTATATCCTTGGATTTATTCCAATCGAATGTATTTCGAAATTTCGTGAAATGTATTCATATGTAACATTTCTGTGAATCGGAATTCCAGCACGTGCTCCTTAAAACAGTCACTATTTTATCATTTTATGCCATCTTGATCCCTGAAAAGAATGACGATTCTGCTTGTTTGCTGTTACCTATCGCATTGTTTCATTTCATTCCCTACACTGCACCCCCGCAAAGAAGTTACGATATTCGTGTTCTTGATTATGTAGTCTTGCCGATAACAGCAAAATAGTAATCAATGAAGATGTTGACATCGGGTGATAACGCATTGTAGTGATTGCCATTCATAAAGCACACGTCACCAGTCTTGCTTTTGAGTTTCTGATTGTGTTTATGACTTTGAGATATGCAGGTTCAAATTCTTGGAATATTTGAGATATTTTTATTCCACATATCTGTGTGGCACTCGTTTAAAAAGGCGACCACATGCTGAGTTTCATTGCCAAACAATAAAAAGGAGAATTTTTCTGTATATTATATTGTTTTAAGGATTATATTGTTTTAAGGGTGCTATCAATCTTTTATGAAAATGGTTGAATTTCATATCTGGTGTTTGTATTTATAAGTGAATAAAAACTTTTATTTAAAAGTTTTTATTTAAATAAGCAAAAATTCTTTTTGCATATATACTACTTTATTACTTCCTAGTAGGCCTAAAATTGTACAAATCAGATTTACAAACATCAAATATATCTTTTTCTTCGGATTTTACTAGGAAATGGGCAACTTTTCTAATCACTTCGATGTTACTTAAAATGTTGGATGCTAAAATAAAGGTTCTCCCAATGTTAGAATAAGTCTTCAAAAAGACTTACAAATGTTGTGTTAGTATTTAAACAATAGGAATTCAAAGAATATACTGTCCTTTTCTTTAAAAAAAATTTGGAAAATTATTGGAAGTTATAATTTATATTCAAAACAAAGTTTATCTTTTAGTTTCCGCAACATTCATAAAATAAAGAAAAACGATCACAGCGTTACTTATATCTATACAAATAACTTAAGATTTGGAAAAACTGGGCGCATAGTTAGGACTTAGGGAATTAATTACAGATATAGCGTTTTCTTTTATTTTTTGAGTATAATTTTTTAAAAAATCCTTAGTAAGTTATAACTATTAAATCAAGGAATTAATACAGAAATTTTAATTTTAATATTTCTTTGCAATAAATATCCTTTTATATAAATTTTGAAACATTTTTATAATCGTTGTTTTATCAGAGTTTTTGTTGGCTTAAAAATTTCAAGGATAAAGTAAAGTACTAATTCATAGGAGTATCACATTTATTCGGGAAGAGGGTTATCGAAGTAACCAAATAGTTCTCGTTACTTCAAGTAGACACCAAAAGATTAATTGGGTAATCAAGTTGCTTTAAAATATGTACAAAAAAAACTGTAGACACCCCTCTCGTTAAAAAATTTGAAATTTCAATTTTTAAAATAATTAATTTCAAAATTTATGGAAAGAAAATAACATACTTATTAGGCAAGTCTATAACTATTCAATTCACATTTGAGAAAAAATATGTCAGTAATATTTCTGTATCTTTATTCGACTAAATTTTAACATAGATGTAGGTTCTTATTCTCTCTGTATCAAAATTCTTAACATTTAGATCCAACTTTAAAAGCTGGGGATTATTAAAATAGGGACTTAGAGAAAGTGAGAACAAAATTTTATCTTCATGTTAAATAATTGAAAAAATTAACCCTTTACAAAACTGGATTTTGTAATTCTATTGTTAATAAACTTCATTGTCAAATATGCTGTATTATTTCATAGTACCTCAACAGGAAGTTTTGAGTATATTTTTGAGCAGAACTGAATGATACAAATAATTCTCGGAGAATAATACTTTTTCTTTATAGCAACTATAAAACAGACCAAAAGAAAATCGCTTCAATAATAATGATCTGAAAGTTAAGAAAAGACAATTAGTTTTTGTTTGTTTTTCGGTTATACATGTCACATAACATGTAACTGAGCGTAAAACTTTAAATATCTCATACTTAATTTGTTTGATAACTGAAAGCAAAATTGTGTATTTATGCTTCGCTGCATGCAACACTTTCGTTTGATTTCAATTCCGCATCGAGAACCGGAAATGAAAATTACTAAAAGAAGTTCAGAGGTTCAGGAAGTAATACTACGGTCCTGTAAGTCAAGCTTTCGGTTATAACGCTCTTTTTGTTTTCAGACTATTTAAAAACACAGTGTTTAAAAACACATGTTTTACACATATGCATAAAACATAAACACAGTTTTAGTATTTTTGTGTTTTTTTTTCTTTCAGCATTAAACGGTCCTCATTAAAAAATATTAAACTTATAGAAAAGATGCAGAATAGTTTGCTGAATTGGTGTATATTAATTATACATGATATTGTCTTAACACGAATATATTTTAATTCTCGTGTAACTGTTCTTTATGATAAGAATGATACTTAAAAGCTCAGTTCAAACTACCATGTATTCTATTAAATTTATCATATAGAATTTTAATAATATAATCCATAAAATGTTTATCGTCTTATTATGAGTTTGTTCAGGAAAATTCGTAACATAAATATAAAAATGAATGAATAATGCATCGTGGTAACTTTTATAAATAATCAAGTGATTTTATTTATTAGTAATAAAATAAATTCAAAAATTCGTAAAGAGCAAGAGCACGAAGTTTTTTTTTTAAAGATTTTTTTTATCATTTTTATTTGGCATATATTTTTTATGTCGTAAACTGTCTGAAAAAGTTTTAAAAATATAAAATTATTTTTGAGTTCAATGAGAATCTGATGTATTTAAGTCAGAAATATGAATCATATTTTTTAAAAACATTAAATGTAATATGTATGATAAAAACTTAAAAATGTGCATTAAATGCAATATTTTTTTTATCTGATGAGTGTTTTAAATTTAAAATGTGTTGTTTTGGGTGGAAGCATTATATGATATCCAAGGGCATAAAACTATTGATAAATATGCTATGAAAGTTTGATAAGTCAATATATTTTCTGTTTTTGCTTATAAGAACTGGGAAATAAACACCCAAATTCATCGATTAGATTCTCTTCCAGGCACGAGAGATAATTATTTATATTTATTCGTTCGAGAAGATGCACAACAATGAAATAGCTCCCTACTGACATTCAACATGAGTTCCCATAAAATGCCGAGAAGGTCGCAAATATCCTTAAATCACGTGCGCTGCAGTGAACACACAGCGGATACCTTAGCGCTGCAGTAGATTTCACTCTTGCGTCATTTCGCCTGAATCCTCGGACAAAAACAAGATGTTATATTGCGGGTATAATCCGTTACAAATTCAGATGGATGTCTCGGTTATAAGATGTGACTGAACTTTCCATTTCTCTGATCTGTTATTTACATTCGAGGAAGTTCCCAGCTGCAACATTTAAATTTACCTGGAATCTCGAGGACTTTTCAAAACATTCTTTCTTTTCATCGGTTTGTTATGCAAATGGTTGTCCCTTGACAGCCATTTTCAAGGATTGTTTAAATATCTGTTAAGAAATCTTTCCAGCCTCCGTTTTTTGTATAACTGAAAGATTGCACTGTCTCATATCCCGTCTCAGACCCTTACCCTCTTTCTCACTCAAAAAGTAATTGGAATTTCGAGGTCACGAGAAATTTAAATTGTACCCAAAAAAAAAGCTATCTCTTTTATCTAAGTTAATGTAACTGCCTGTCTAACTTTTAAATTTCGCCATGTTATGCGACTGTTACATCATATGCGCAAATCTCATCAACGATTTAAAAATTTAAATTTCTTACATGAATGCTATCTAAGGAAACTTCTAGGATTTGAATAAGTAAATAAGGAAGAAATATAAGAAGAAATGTTAATTTGTCTATAATTTTTTATCCATTATTTCTAGTAGTAATCAGAAATATTAAACACATTTACTAAGATTTTTTATTGAGGTCCGGTTACTCTAAAAGAAGAGGACAAAACATAAAAAGTACTCAAATTGTGTGTTTGATTTATACCTACAGTTCTACACTTATAAAGAGGCTGAAAATACTTGTCAATAATACTAGTGCAGGCTAAATACAATCTGAAATTTTAAATTCCTGTTAATTTAATATCATATATTTATTCCACTCATATTGTAAACTTTAGTAACTAAGCCAATTAATATGGTTTTTAGTGATCACAGAATATGTAAATTCAGACTGGACAAAATTATAAGGTACGCTTTCGCTGTAGTAGAGTAATTACTGTCTAGCATATAATACGGTGCTCGTAAATATAATATATAGAAGGTGGAGTTCTTATATTATAAGAACTTCACCTTCTATTTAGACTAACAATATTTACTCTCTTGAAGAATCTTAGATACTCAACGGCAAATAGCATAGTAGATCATGAGTCAAAAGTCATGAGCAAAAAAATTCCAGCCGAAAATTATCAGAATACGCATTCAATTAGCTTGAGTTGAAGGTTCTCTTTTGACACATCTTGATTTATAAGTTCCCGATTTATGTAAATGAGTTCTAAATGAGAATTTTGATGTAATTTATATATAAGAATATTACAGGAAACGCTAGTCATTACACGTGTATAAATATAATGAATGATGGGCCTAAAATGTGTTAAGAATTCCGTTGTATATATATAAAAGGGATAAATTGTGTAAATTATGTCAAATAAATGTCAAGCTTTTTCTGCTTGTATTATGCGTGTAACAGATATTTGAAGCGTTGAAAGGCAAAGTGGTGTAAGTCACATTCTCAACTTTTTTCATTTGAGGGCAAATATGTAATCTCCATGTTCAATTTATAGTGGAATTGTAAATAGTTATTATTTGCAATATTGTAATAACTGTTATGAATTATAATTTGTTCAATTTATGGTGGAATTTTTTGTAGTTTTTGCAGTTAAACTCTTTGACTTACACCACTTGACTTACTGACTTACACCACTTTGCCTTTCACCACCTCATTTAGGAGTTCGATCTTAGATGACGTGTAAATATTTTTATTGCCATTGTGAGATTTTTTTTAAAACTGCGGAATTGCAAGATAGCTGTAATGAATTGAAAATCGATCTTTGTTCTTCCTGTTTGATATATTTTCTTAGATATTCAGAACATGAAAATATTTCGTAAACATTCAGCATCAGTCATTAATAAAATTCAGTTAGGAAGATTCGCGAAGAGCCGAAGTTATGAAGATTATATTTATGAGCATACCTTTAAATAAATAATTCATTAAAATTTCCATTTTCCAGTGCCATTACTTTATGCTCTGAAATGACTACAAGAGTACTAATTCTTTTCTGAACCATAAAGTTTCTAGAAAATCATTTTATTCGCTCTAGCGCGTTAAAATCTCGTTATGTTGTAGCAGTGGACGCGGGTAACAAGGACAATCTGTAATACTTTTGACACTCCTGAAAAGTCTCCGAGTGGTGCATTATTTTTTTAAATGCTAAGAGAGCATTAGTAGATATAGAAATCATGAATGAATCATTTCCATGCTGTGCACTCAATTCCTTTTTTTTTTTTTGCAATTCATATTTAACTTTTGTAACAATCGAGGTTTACTCCTCTGAAAAAATATCTTTAGAGCAGTTTAAAACTATTCGATCCCTTTTTATAACAATCTCCCCCTCTAGTATCAACAGAGTGACGTCATAGCTAATTTGAATGAAAATATCAGGTTGTCCTAATACATTGGTCACTAAGAGCATACATTTATGTATGTATGTATGTATATATGTATATGTCTGTACACATACTCTTAATCATATAATACTGAGCTAATCATTAACCTGTGTGCAAAATCTAACATACTTTTTCAAAGAATATTAGAAGACATATGAACTTCGAATCTCTAAACTTTATGTATTATGAAGTCAAACTTAAGCTTGTTAAGTGTAACAATTTAATTCTAAGTTTTGTTAAATTAGAGAGAAAAAAATAATATTATTTATTGTAATTTCACCCTACGTGTGTTTATTGTGTTCCATTTGTGATTAGCAACTTTTAATCTAATTGCTCAAAAGCTTTATAATGGCCATTTACCGGGACCATTTTTTTACCGAGTCTCCTAACCTAGCTTTCAGTATCTCACCCACTGAACTTCAAGGCAATATGAGCAATTCTCATTTTCCGACTACCAATCCTCACATCTCTACCTTTCATTTTGAGACAAAGGACTCAGGGTGTTGACCTATACATACGTGGGCCTTTATATCTTTTATTTCATATTTTACTTTGACGATGCTGATTTTTTTTCCGGCATGAATATTTATCATACGCTTCCTTGCGATCCACTGTCGTACTGTTCAACGGTCGGACGCCTCTGTAACGACCGAATACTAGAATCTAGAACTGAATCAGGGTCGTTTAACCTCGAGGCCGGTATTTTACCATCTGAACTCTCCAAGCGATGTGAAGAACCCGTATTTGTCGGATTCCATTCTTCACATATTCATAAAGAGTAAATGAGAAAATTTTTCATCTGAAATTACATTCGATGCGAATCCATTGTTTTCTAGATCTTCTTAGTTCATTACAATTCCACTTATATCACTAACCGAGGTACGACGCTTTCAGCAACGTTTTTTTATCCTAGAACACTCCATCCATATTGTTTTTTATGCCGCCTACATTTTTTTGTTTTTATCTCATATCTAATTTAGTCATAAATTTTCTGAAAATGCTTTTTATAGATGCTGTTGATCTGTCAAGGTAACAGCAGCATTTTAATATCATCTTAGGTTTTTATCAAGAATGCGTAGTACTTATTCGGAAAATAAATGATAGATTTACACCACTTTTGTCAAAGTGTCTTTTAGCCCCGATATTAGGCCACTGTTGATACATATAAGTTTCATGGAATTAAACATTGTATCGTACTTTGTATTGAAGGTCTACTTTTCGGCCATATTGGTAAAAATAAAATTTGTGTGTATTGTTTTCTACACACAAATTTTATTTTTGACAAGGTTTATAAATTATATTCAAAGTTATTCTGCATGAATAATTAACATTCTTTCCATATAGTAATAACGTTCGGCATTGCAATTAACGATATGACTATGACACGCAATAGTAAAAATTCTTAACAACGTTCATCTACATAAATTATTTATTTATAAAAGAATAAATATTCTATGGTTTGCATGTAGAACAGTGCAAAATAACTGTTTAAGTCTTTATCGTCAGTGCATAATTTTTAAGTCTTAGGAAGAATTGTATTTTATAAGCTGTATATAGATGTTATGCTTCTTAGTGAAATTTCTGATTTTTTTGTACCTACTAAACATTAGTAGTTGCACCATCCAAAGATACTTGAGCGGGTGTTTATGTAGACCTCGTGTTAAGATACTAATTGTACCATTTTCTCCCTTCACAATATATTTGGGGCCGTTATCACAGTGAGTTAAAGAAGCTGGTCATCCTTTAGCAGTTTCGATTTATTCTCGCTGAGATGATTCAAAATATAAATAAGTATTAGATGAAGTAAAATTTTCTCATTAAATGTTTTTTCACATAAAATGTTCTTTGAAAGCAATAATTTTCTTCACAAATTTCTTCTCAAATGGATCACAACCTGATATTAATGGAAAATTTTTTTTTAATGTTTCTTCCTAAGTATAACTTCTGTTTCAAAAATATTAAGTATAAAATTACCCTTTTTACTGATATGTTTTTGAAAATGAATAGTTATGTATGGTGGAAAGTGCGTGTGCGAAATTAAAAAACACTTTTTAGTTGTGATACTACAGAAGGTCGTTCGCACTCTATGGAAACAGTTTTGATAGCTATGTATAAATGCCGTATTTTTTGCGGCGATTTGCTTCTATCTGATAGCCATGGTTCTTGACAATAGCTCTAGCTCGAATTTTCCATGAAAGTAAATTTTTTCTTAGTACTGTCATATCAATTTTACCCCATTCCTCTTGGACCGTTTTCCAAAGTCCGTTCAGTGTTCTTGGATGCCGTTTTCCTAAAGCTCGTTTTAATAGTCGAAAGCGCAAAAGTCCATTGGAGAAGCGTCAGGTGATTTTACAGGTATTTCATTAAATGAGGTACACTTTACTCCTGTTTCTGATTCTTTCTTTGCTAAATAAGCGGCAGTTGATTTACACGTGGGACTAGAGGCTTTGTCCATATGTAGCTCAACAATGTCCTTTCCATATAAGGCTGGAATTTCTTCTTCAAAAAGTGGTTATAAAATATGCTGTTGATAGTAGATTGAATTAATTTTGGCTTTACTTGAGACTTTTTTTTTATTTTTTTATTTGCCGCTGTAACAAAATCCTGCAACTACCATGAATCCCTTTGGGAACTTTTCTGTACACTTACAAAGCCATTTCGTGCGGTCATTCCTGTCAGTTGAGCAATAGAAAATTTGATCTTTTTTTATTACAATCACTTAAATACACCCCTGCCTCATCGAGTGTTACCACAAATTTCCATTTTTCAGCAGCTAGGTGTTTTTCATATCATTTTTAACATTTTTTTTCTTTCAGCAATATGCTTTGGCAAGAGCAGATGAACTTTATGTTAAAACATCTTTTTTAACTTCAAATCTTTTTGAAGGATTTTACTTACATTCCTAGTTTCGATTCAAAGGATCTTTGAGTTGGCGGATTTTTTTTTTTTTTTTGGATCAGAGACTTCACTATCTTGATATTTACCTGCGTTCGAACAGTCTTAGGATGAGGTTTCGCGGTCATGTTTTCATTTTTACTTTCAGTTAGACTTTTTTTCCTTTCAAATTTGATATATTATAAATACTTTTTTTTTTAATTCTATAACCGCGATTTTTATACCGCTTTATAATTTGTTGATACGAATATTTCTCCTCGTATAGCGCAGTTAAGTAACTTCGAGCCATCTAAAAATTTTAGGAGCCATTTTCAAAATAAATCTTTTATTTTACATTCCATTCAAAACAAAACAGTATCAGACGATTATTCTGAAGTTGCTAAATATTTTTCTCAAAATGCAAACGACAAAAATAAATTACAAAATCGTTTCCATCAAGTACGAACGACCTTCTGTATTTACTGCCAAGAAGTAACAAAATTAGAATTATATCTGATTAGAGTTCGTAATCGCTTATGGTTCTTTAAGGGTTTACCATCTCCGTTTATAGGGCAATTATTTTTTCAGTGCTCTTTATAAGATTATGAACCCTGGTGCCTTTGTATGGTTACAGCCCTGATTATATTGTAGTATGAAATGTCAGAAAACGTTAAAAAGGAATTATTTATTCCCAACAGACACCTAAATATTTATTACATTTTAAACACTGCTTGCTCATTTGCAAGAATCTTGCATTGCGCTCTGTATGAAGTACATAAGTAGTTATAGATTAAGTAGTTATAGATAAGTAGTTATAAGTAGTTATAGATTAAGCAATAAAAAGTTTTTTTTTTCTAAATACTAAAATTTACAAGAAAATTCTTTCCTTGCCTAAGGCATTGCATTTATGAAGCACAGTTTTAAAATCACATCAAAACATCAGAAGATCTTTTGAGTTGCACTCAAAAGATCTTCTGATCGAAAGGTCGTTGAGTTCTTCCCCTTATTTTTTTTTGTGTCAGATTTTGGTGAACATCCAACTTTAAGCAGAAATGGATAATTTTATTTAAAGAATAGGAGAGATTGATACATTACATGCTATCAAGCATCGAACGTATAGCACAATAAAATTTACCTCGAGTTTACTTTTTACCCATGTGAATGGGTTCAGTCGTTCTTAAAAAAGCGACTTAGTTATTACCGTTAGGTAAGAGAATTATAGCATGGACCCTTTATGCTAAGCTAAAGCACATCTGTCCTCCTAACAGGAAGTCTCGGGCTACAGATGATCCCGAGCCAGTTAATTGTTTATCCTATACTAGCGGCCCGTTCCAACTTTGTCCGGGTTGAACAAAATATTATACCAATAAATTTCCAGTTGATAGCCAATAAATTGTAAATTATTTTTACCTTAAATATCCAATAAAAAGCGAAGTTCCAAATGTAGTTTTCTTCAATAAACCCTTTAACGTTGCCAGTTTCAAAAATCCTTTTTGCATTTATCAATACCTCCTCTACTTGAATCTTTAAAATATTACAACCTTTTCCTTACGGGGTGGGATAGCATATATCCGAAGCACATACTTTCGAAAAATACGGTGTCATGTCGGCAGAGATATAGCCTCGATTTCCACTTCGTTGTGACTTTCCTAACGGCTTTGCCCCCAAAGAACAATTGTGTGACATTCTGGGAACGGAGGGTGAATCTTGCAAAAAAGAACTGAATAATAATTTTTTGTCGTTCTAGCTAGAGGCTATTTCTTTTCAGGCAAGAGACATCAGAAGGGCGGTTCACCCACGGTTCATCCATTTTCAGCCTTTTGAGAGATGAAAGAGGCACGGGGTGCCGATGAACTACTATTGAAATTCTTCTTCAATAGTAAGAAAGCAATAAGAAAGCAATTAACCACTCTTTCCCCTGACCCCCCCCCTCACGCTGAATGTCCCACACGTAAAATGGGGATAGGAAGTAGATAGCATTTTCCCGTTCTAAAGAGCGATTTCGAAAAACAGACCCCGTAAGCTAATGGGTGTTGCTATGGTTACTTGACTGCGGTTGACAAAGTAAAAGTTGTAAGGTACATTACCCTCCACATACAAAATCTGCTCTCTCTCTTTATATATTATTATAGAAGTATAGATACAGATTGGTATCTCAAAATTAGAGTAAGAGATGAAATAAAAATACAAAAATAAAAAAAGGATTTTAAGTAAAGAATGTTTTTTTTATTATTTTAAGCACCTAAAATAATATTCAAATAAATATTACGTTACTTAATAATTAAAGTTAATTTTTTAAAAGAAAACGGCGTGCCGGAGAACAGCTAGGTTCGAATCGCTAACGTCAGAACAGAAGCCCACCGCGATAGCACCACGCTAAGGATCGTTGAAGTCTTCGGCACAAAAAGCGGTAGAAGACAGTAGCGGTCACAATGGAGATTGTTAGGATTAATCCCCTAACTTTATTTCTACGGATCAGATATACATAATATATAGCCTATGTCCATCTGGAATAATGTACCTTTCAAACAGTGAAAGAATTTTTCAAATAGGTGCAGTGGTTCTGGAGATTACCCTCCACGTACAAAATCGCTCTCTCTTTATATATAAGTATACATAGTGTAATTAAAATATGTGATAAAGCTTTAGAATTTTTTCATCAACTCGTACTACTTCTACAAATAAGTAGGGAATGACAGAATTCGATAAAATATAAACTAGATTGTTTAAACATTTAAAACACGCAGTGATAAATATTGAGTTTGTTTTACAGCATAATACAGTTAGTCCAAACCTCACTTTCAAAATAAAAAAGTAGATTTGGTAGATTTCTGCATATTACAGTATTGTAAATAGTTGACGCGGGTGGTGTTGTATAGGGAAAAGCTGCGAGTAACTGGACTTTGACAACTATAAGCTTATTATGAATTGGACAAATAAACTGTTGGAACTACGTTTTGTGTAAATATCTTAATGAGTTCCAATCTTGATCATTAATGTACTTTTTGTTTAAGTAGATTGTGTTTAATTATAAATAATAGTTTGCAGAGTCAAATGTCGAATGTTAGCACACAACCTCAATTTATTGACTTCCTGTGATTATTCGTTAGAAATATATTTCCCAATGGGTACTAAGTGGAACAGGATGTAATTAGACCTCCTATTTCTTTATAGGAATAAAAAGAAAATGTACTCCTATTCTGCAAGTATAAAAATAATGGTTAAAAATAGGAATGATTATCTTTATTATTATGGTATAACGAAATGCGATAGAATTGCTTTTCATTAAAAGAAATTATTACAATGTTTACAATCCTCGACTTATTGCATTTGATTTAATATCAGCAAAGAAGGCATTGAATAGCAAGGACTCGAAATGAAGATTTTACGAAATCCTTTCAACTAACTAAAAGAGAATATTTATGCACTAAACATTATACATTCATAAATAGAATCATTTAATGCTTAGACATCTTTACTCTAATTTATAAGTTAAGAATATATATTTGCCTACGAAAGAATATTCAAAAACAAATTTTTAATATCTTATTCATTGATCACATGTCGTGTTTTATTGAATATTGAAAGACGCCGAATGCCCAAGATAAATATAGTACTAAGATATTAAAATAAACACTAGTTGAATTATGTTAGTTTCTGATGACAAGCGCTGGACATTTTGTCGTTTACTTTGACGTCAAGGGCGCGTCCCTTAATCTCTAATGGCTTTACATATGACATTTTTATTTATTAACTCTCATTAGTATTGCTTGTCCTGTCCAGGTCGTTCTTATTTTGTCTTTGAAAAGCTGTTTACTGAGCATGCTATATTAAGGTTGAGATTAGTATAGGATAAAAATAGAAAAACAATATGATTAGAGAGTTTAAAAGTTGAATGAGCCTCTTTTACTTTTTGATCTGTGATCTCTAATATCCTGTTATTTAGGACAAAGGGAAAACAGTTGACAAGATAATTAAACATATGAGGCATATTAAGTAGACCATAAAATATTTTACCTTTACCTGATACAAATGTAACATGTACACTTAAATTTATAAACGCGGCATTAATTAGGATCAATACGTAATGACCGAGTTACATGCTGTTAAAAATATTCAGTTACTTTAAAATATAATATTAAAATTAAGCATTGAATGATTGACATTAAAGTGAGATGTATTCTATTCATTGTATTATAACTTGACATATTTTATGAAAAAACCTTTTCATGCCTACCAGTGAACTTATAGTAATGGCTAATACAATCTTGTCTTAATATGCTAATGGGCGCGTTCATCTGACGGGAGAGGAAATATGTGTTTGGATGTTTTTGTCTTTATTTCACTTCGACAACACGAAACTCCTTTTCCTCTTTTTTTCATTAAGTAATGTCAGCACTGAGTTCTTCCCATTATCAACAACCTCAGATACTTAGAAACAAGTTTCTGTTATAGATATTCATAGCATCAGACCACTCACTAGAAAAGTTCACAGGCGTTAAATTTTCTTACCTTTTGGTGCGTACAGCATAACAGCTTAATCAATGGGGATCAAATCGTTAGTTATGAGGACATTTATGTATTAATCTCTTATTCTGAGTTTTAGGTCTCGACGTTGAAATTTTAGAGAAATATATTAGTTTCTTTACAAATAAAAAATGTTCATTCTATAGTCATTCTTTTCATGACTATAGAGTATACTCTCGAGTATCCACGTGCGGATTATGCGGTTTGCGGATTTATCTGTAATTAGAAGCAAAAAAACCTGATACATTCAATAGTATTTTTTAATACGATGTATGTCCTAAAGGCAAAATTTAAGTAAGTATTTCCTTTTTTATCCTTTATCACAAATATAAAACTATTTTTATTTGTCACCAACTGTCCTATAAGTTAGTGATAACTTCCTTTTTTTAAGAATAAAAGGTACTAGAACTAGGTCGTATATCTTAAAATCCTTTCTCTTCTGGAGTTTTGGAAGATATTCAGATTTCGTGCTTTCATTCATAATGCACCCATCCCACATTTTTTTTTTTTTGGGGGGGGGGGCTAATGTCCCTGGGGGATGACGACATTACACCCCAGTCCGGTGTACATATGAATACTAGACATAGAAACAGACAAATGGCACAATCACAGAAGAATTTTATTGACAAACGATTACACCGGCGATGGACGATGGGTTGCAGCTCCCGTTTCTAGACGGGGCTCCATTTGCAGGCGGAAGACTGACCGGTTCCCCAGAATACAGCCAACTCTTATGCGGGAATCGAACCCGCACCCCCGGCGTGGCAGGCTGATGTCTTTAACCACTTAGCCACTAGGCGACACATTTTGTTTCATCAAAGACACTATTTTGGTCCTATAACATTTACTTCGTTTTCCGATATCCCGCCCAATACTGTCGTAATTTCCTTGGACTTTTAACTTATGCGTTACTAAATTTTATGATCTGATTAGCCCAACAAACCGTTATAGTGATGTCATTTCAGGAAGCGATCTCATCATCATTCAAGTTTACACCATACTTTGTTTTCTTTTAAGGTACAAACGTTATTTCGTTTGCTTAGTTTCCCAGCGTTCCGTGTCTCTTAATTTTTTCCATCCTGATGATGGCTGCTCCAGCAATTTGTTTAAAGCGTTATATTTCCCTTGCCTTATTCCAAATCGACATGAAGGGTAGCTGAAGCAAAGAAGTAGCACTTCTTTGCTTCAGTTACAATAGTGATAAGCATTGTTAAGTCCTCCTATACTTTATCATAATTCTGCCCTCATCGTATAGTGGTTAGTGTCTCTAGGTTCGAATCCCGGATAAGCCATGGACGTTACCGTGGTGACTCCTCATAGAGAGCAGTGTTGTCTCACCTGTTTGGTGCCCCAGTAATAAAGTAAACAACAAAAATCACGGAGTATATGGGTGAATGTCTTGGCGACATTCCCCCATCAGGACATTGCCTGCTGCATTGGGAAAGAAAATATTTTAACATACATGAGATTTAAAATTCCCTTTCCTTAGTGCTTATCTTTTGATGTAATGGGGTTTCATCTTCCATTTATGACTTTTTAAGACAGTGGGATCCATCTTTATTCAGCATGCTCAATCTTCCTACACAAACGCCATGACATCTAGAGGATTCGGTTTTAAAGGAATTTAGATATATACCCCCGACCATATTAGTGCTTTTCTTAGAAACGAAAGTTATACATGTTGAATACTCATGTCAGAGTGCATGATAACAAAATTGATAGTGGGACAAAATTTCTTTAATACAAATTTTAAAAAATAACAGATGTACGTTTTACCGAGTACACCAAAAGATGAATGTCAAAGAAAATTTAATTTCCGTAGGTTGAACTCAACTTGGCTGCTAATGATCGATTTTTTTAAATTTAAGCCATCCTCAAAAATATATGTACGTATCATGTTTCTCGTCAAAAAGATTCATTTACAAATCCGTGATAACAATTATCAGAGTGTTTTCAAATTTTAAATTTGTATATGTGGGATGTTTTGGGGAAATTTATTTAATTTATTTGCATGCTATTTTCTTATCTGAAATGTTTTCTAAGAAATTGGGCTATTTCTGACATGGTTTAATTGTCCTTTTCTGCTTATAATAAAGTAATTTCATCAATCATGATCAATCATAATCTAAAATGACTATGTATAAATTAAGAATACTTTCCGTACAGTATTTTAATTTTTTTATTGTTGAATAAATTTTAATGGAGTAAATGCTATACGAATAAAGTAAATTCTTGCACAGTGTACTGTGCATCAACAGATGAGAATTCTGTACGAAGCGTAGCAAGCCCTCCATTCAAAGAAGTATTAAACTTTGGAATGTGTAAGTAAGCATTCCTCTCATATTTTCACATGCCAGAATAAATTTCCGTTTTAGTGAATAAAATAATTTCAGTCTAGAGATGAATCATTCATGGTGGATACGAAACCGTTTTATAACTGTTTCAGACTGGATGAATCCTGTTAAGAAACTGTGTCGGAATATTCTAAATTAAACCTCCTTTATAATTCTTCCATTCATCGCTATAAACACATTCCCAGACTGTTCTTCTTATGTAAAGGAAAACAAAAAAAAATGACCCCAAATAACAAACATTTTTTTCTTGTGTTGTTTCTTGGAACTTTCTCGGGAAAAACCGTAGTGAAAATATTCTAGCTTTACGCATGAATGCTAGCTCAGATTATACTGAAGAATGTCGACCGAGTGCGAAAATGTAAATGAATACACATTGATAAACGAATGAAAAAAAGAGTATTCACAAACTTTTTGCCTAACCTGTGGGCCTTTTTTTTTAATATTAATACGGTTGTTTGATGACATACTGAAGTTGACTTACATCAGTTGTTTGGTGAAATTACTCTTTACTATGTGAAGAGGATATTTTTATTTTTATAATCTAAAATCAATATTTAGTATTTGTAAATTTTATTTATACGCCCTTTGCTCCAAAAAGTGTTTTGTCATTGATGTGAATTTCAAATTTTATTTCCTGCTATAAAATTAACTATGACTTAGATCAGTAGTAAAGCAGTCATATATTTTTGTGAAAATTCACAAGTGAAACACAATAACTCTGGAATGAAGCTCTTTTAAACTTGTATCAACCATTATATGTTATGATATTTGTAACTTAAAATTTAAAATTGAATATGACAATAAGATACAGTGGCTCCCAAAAGTGTTCGTACACTTACGATTTTCAATGAAATAGGGGTTTATCCATTAATTAAAATGAATATTTCAGAATGCGTATTTAACAATAAGATCTATAATCTATTCTTAACAAAACTACATGAAATATTTTAAAAACATAGTAAAACTTTATTTTTAAGAAACCAGTAATCAAAAAGTAACAAAAACTTTATCCCACAACAGTCATCGAACACTTGCAAAAAAATCTCTACTTATAATATTCTAATTTTCCGTTAAATTAATATTTAGTAGGATATCCTTTAGCATCCACAACAGCTTTTAAACGTCTGGGAATATATTGCACTAGTTCTTTTGTAATTTCTGCATCAATGTTCATCCATTCTTCCATCATAATTGTTTTTAGTTCGCTTTACATGTGAAAGTCGTGTTTTCGTACTCGAACCTTCAGTTCTCTCCAAATATGATCTATTGGGTTTATATCTGGAGATTGAGGTGGTGTTTTCAAAACTTGTGGACAATTATAGAGACACCAGAGGTGAACGTTGAGAGCCGTGTGCTTAGGATCGTTATCTTGATTTAAAAAAAACAAAGCTTTTTCCAATACCCAAATTTTGGGCTGATAATTTTAAATTGTCTCTTAAAATGTTTATATAAACAGCATGATTCATTATGCCATCAATAAATACCAAATTACCTAGTCCTGATGCTAACATGCACCCCCATACAAGGACACCTCCACCGCCATGCTTAACTGTTCCTGCTAAGTTCTTGGGATTTTCCTCATCTTTTCTTCTCCATACAGTTATACGCCTATCGGAACCAAAAATGTTAAACTTGCTTTCATCGGAAAATAAGGCATTATTCCAATACGTTTGGGGGCTTATTTATCATTGATAGTGCGAAGGAAAGCCTAAGCTTTCTGTTTTTCTAACTCACAAAAAATAATTTACGGGCAGAACGCCCATGTAATCCAGCTGCTCTGAGAACTCGTCGAACTGTTTCAGGTGAAATTGAAGTAGAAAATGCTTCATTAAATTCTGCAGAAACTTTTACAGCACTCAAACGTGAATTTTTCACAAATTTTTTAATTTTAAATCTCTGATCACGTTTTGTTAACTTTGCCGGACAGCCTTTTCTTACCTTGTTTTCGATCCGATTTTCTTCTTTAAAGCGTTTTATCACATACTGCACAGTAGAATGGGATAAATTAAGTAATTTAGCAATATTCCGAAATGATTTACCACTACTATGATGAAAAATAATCAATTTTCTAATGCTGTTTGTTGTTTCTTTACGACTACGAAGCATTTTTAAATAGTAAATAGAATATTACGGAGTAGGCAAGCAAAAATTAAAGCCAGATGATATTTTAAATGCCACCACAATTCAAAAATAAAAATAAAGCGCCAGACGATAATTTTAATTTTGAATTCATCCGAAAATATTTCAGTGTACGATGACTTTTGTGAGATATTGTTTTTGTTACTTTTGATTACTGGTTTCTTAAAAATAAATTTTTACTATGTTTTCAAAATATTTCATGTAGTTTTGTTAAGAATAGATCAGTGATCTTATTATTAAATACCCATTCTGAAATATTCATTTTAATTAATGGATAGACCCCTATTTCATTGAAAATCGTAAATGTACGAACACTTTTGGGAGCCACTGTATTTGATGAAGTAGTTTTTCCGAATAAGCATCAGTTTATACGGTAGAAACTTGAATATATTTTTAAACTCTGTACGGTATAAATTTTTCACGTACGGTATAAATTTTAACACCAATCATAAGTTGTTTTTAATGACTTCATAGTGGTTTTTGAAATAAAGGCATGTATTAATAGTATGTATCAAGTTAAACAGGTTAATATTTTCAACTGCATATAATCTAATCATTTGGCGACTATTATTTTCCGCCAAAACGTCAACTTCCTGTATTTTTCTCTTCCTGTTTATTGCCTTTAACCTCATAAAATTACCTTGGTTACTGAAAAGAAATAAAAGCACTGCAGTCGTAAAAAATTTCATAGGTAGTGATTTGAATAAAGAAATTAATCTCAAAACATTTGTACCTTTGGCCAAAAAAAAGTTTGAATCGTTGAAAATTGTTATTGTCATTATTTCATAAATATTTCACTGTATACTTAAAATGCCAAGCTTATGTAAAAGGTTGGGAATGTTATTTATTAAATCACAATATTTGGTTCCAAAGGTCGTTTTATTCCTCCAAATTGTAAAGTAACGGTAAAAACAAAAATACTTTTTTAATAGCGGCAAGATTTAAAGAAATGATTTTTGTATATATATAACAGAGGCCGTAATTTTATACTTGTTAAAATAAGCACGTTGGATTCCATTCATCTTTTTATGAGCGAGTCATAAAAACATGAACACTGCAGGGTAGCCCAAAAGCATTTTGACTTGTAGTACCATAACATGACTGGACTAATTAGTGTTGCTGATGTATTCACTTATAAAAGCTCTTAACGTTACGAAATAAGAAATTGTTTTTCAAAAATTCATTATCTACTCACAAATTTACATTTTAAAAGGCATCTTTATCTGGTGGGCCAAAACACCATGAGAATTTTCCATCTCTTTATTCGTCTGTAGTTTTTAAAAGAGTTATTTTTTACATTCCGGAACAGGTAGCCTTTTTAAAAAACAATATTTTTTATAATATTTTAAACTTCGAGAGAAGAAATTAAGAATATCAAAAGTGCGAAATTCGTCTTTGAAATTTTTAATATGTTATGTATTAATGCATTGTGCCGAATACCAATTTATTTATGTGACCATGTATGTATAAATGAAAATATTTTGGAATAAAAATTATTTTGGAAAACATGGTGTAATTTACTGCACATTTAGTTGAAATATCTAATATACACTGCTGGCCACTGTAAATGCAACACCCTGAAGGAAACATGCAAATAACTGAAATTTACAACATGCATTAGCGGAGTTGAGATATGCAAATGATTAGAATTTCAGCGCAGACGCACATCACGCGCGCCTGTGGCGCCACTTCAAAGCGCTATTTAAGGCTTGGAGATTTCGACGATTTCAAGTTCGGCAATTGTGTTTTTCTTGTGGTTTTTTCAAAAAAACGATCAATTATGCCTCGTCGAAAACAGCGATCATCTTTTGATCAAGTATCCGAGTTCGACAGAGGAAGGATAGTGGCCTACCGAGATTGTGGATTATCTTTCAGGGAAATCGTGTTGGGCGAAAACAAACAACTGTAATGCGGATATGTGATCGTTGGATGTAGGAGGGTACGACGGACCAGCGTGTTCGATCGCATCCACCTCAGCGCACCACTTCACGTGATGACAGGCAAATTGTGCGCATGGAAGTGACGGATCGCTCAGTCACATCACGAACCATAGCACAGCACAGGCAGTCTGTAACGCATCATCCAGTGTCTGCGCGTACCATTCGACGTCGTTTACAGCAGAGTGGTCTGTCCGCAAGACGCCCATTGCTTTGTCTACCCTTGACACAGAACCACAGACGTCTCCGCCGCCAATGGTGCGATGACAGAAGGATGTGGACGGCAGAATGGAATGAAATTGTCTTTACTGACGAGTCACGCTTCTGTCTGCAACACCACGATGGTCGCATTCGAGTCTGGAGACACCGTGAAGAGAGGATGCTGAACAGCTGCGTTATGCACCGCCACACTGGTCCTGCACCGGGTATAATGGTATGGGGCGGTATTGGATATCACTCTCGCACACCTCTAGTACGCATTGCCGGTTCTTTAAACAGCCAGCGCTACATCTCCGAGGTGTTGGAGCCAGTTGTCCTTCCTTACCTTCAGGGCTTGCCCACAGCCATATTTCAACAGGATAATGCGCGACCACACGTGGCACGCATTGTCCAACGGTTCTTCGTCAATCGCCAGATTGAATTGCTTCCCTGGCCGCCTCGCTCTCCGGATCTTTCGCCGATAGAAAACATGTGGTCCATGGTTGCTCTACGATTGACCCAGATTCCATCCCCAGCTGCCACAGCAGATCAACTTTGGCAACGTGTGGAAGCTGCTTAGTCTGCTGTACCCCAAGAACTCATCCAAAGTCTCTTTGAATCAATGCCGAGGCGTGTGGCAGCGGTGATCTCCAACAATGGCGGCTACTCTGGCTACTGATTTTGGCAGGAACCACACTTCACAGAAGTCTATAAATTTAATCATTTGATACTTGGTCAACATGTTATCTACAAAATAAATTTTGTTGTGATATCTCTTGTCTTTCTTGGTGTTGCAATTTGGGTGGCCAGCAGTGTATTATGCATGCCATGCTTACAAGTATTGCTAAATACTCATTTATTTTAGATACCATTCTTTGAAAACTTAGTTTTGATAGTTTCCATAATAGTAAAATTTTAGCTTTATAGAGCATTAATGCTTGCATGGTTTTGAAATAAGCCTAATACATTACATTGAAAAATGCATGCACACATTTGGTATTTTGGTTCTTCTTCGTGTATTGCAACTTGAATTATGTTAACTCGAGAGATCATTCTTGAGCCCATTCTGAAAAAAGAAAAATTTCTTGGAAGAGAATTTGATAAGTATGCTTGTCCGGTAGACATATGGTCTCAGGTTCGAATCGCGAACTCTTTTTCAAGAAGTAGCTCTTTTTCGAGACAAAATGTAAAAATGCACTGGGAGATTGTTTGGCAGACTAGTTGTTGAAGTGCGAGACAAAAATTAAGTGATATCGACCACTTAACATCTTCGACATCTTCTCAAATTGGGTTCTAAGTGCATATGGATTTACTCTGGAAGCCTGTGACATGGTCGGTAGAATGATTAATTAGTACGCATGTAAGAAGTTAGTAAGTCTCGACTTCTAATTCCTAGCCGGATATTTGCTCCTCGCAAGAGCAAGACAAATTAAGAAACAGTTTGCTCAAAGTTCCTAACATAAGAATTAGAATATGACTCTTACAGGCGAATTTTTTTTGGCAGATACGTGTTCATTACAGGAAATTTGAATAAATTTTTTAGAAATTATTTAATCAAAAATATTGAAACTTATGCATTGTAAAACAAAAACTGTTTTCTATGAAATATATATTTAAAAAATTGAGTTTTTAATTCATTATAATCAGGTGAAACAAAGAACTTACAATTATGAAATATAATATAGGACTGTAATAACTAATAAAATATACTATTAACATCATCATTAGAGCATATGATTGAAATTTAACTAGAAATTATCAATAACAATACCTCTCAAAAATTATGCTTAATATCTACGTCAACTTATGGAAAACTACTTCGATAGAGACATTAAATTACGTCAAATATTTAACTTCCTTTAATATTTATAGCTAAGAGCTAAATATCTAGAGATGAATATTTTACCAAATATTCATCCATATTAGGGAAATAACTATTAAGTTGAACTTTTTTTATTGTGTTTTCATTTATCTATAAATTTATCCGATATTCAAACAATTAATTTAATGTAATGTTCAGTCTCAGAGATGAACAACTGTTATTTGGTTAAATCATTCATATTCTTTACTACTGCTATATTAGTAAATTGCATACCTAAAGATAAGAATTAAAAATTGCCATATCAACAAACCACAATAATTCTAAGGCATTTAGCAAACATATGCTATGTTACTCTAAATGGATATACGAAATGAACTTTTTCTAATATACACTTGTGCAATAAATTAAGAGAATTTGCAGATTTGGTCGATTATCTCTAGAACTACTGTACCGATTTTAATGAAATTTGATATGTACATACATTGATACAATACAAAACAAATAATCATTCAATAATTTTAATACACACTCATAATCGTGCGTAACACTCGTTGGAGTCGGAAGGTATGAAACTGCGGTTGCAGAATAAACAAAAAAAATGGTTTAATTCTTGGTGTTATTTTGCAGCAATAGGTTAATTTCAAATTGTAACAGTAAAAATGAGTAACCACCAACGTTTTGATTATGGAATGAGGTGCCGAATTGTGGGGAGGCTAGAAGCAGGCCAATCTCAAGTCCAAATTTGTAGAGAGTTTAATTTAACGCCCAGCGTCGTGTGTAACTTATGGAAACAGTTCCAGGATATCGGATCCATCGAGAGAAAGACTGGGCAAGGTCGTCCAAGAGCCACGACGGCCAGAGAGGATCGCCATTTGTAGATTATAGTGAGGCGTAACAGGAGTGCTACAGCTTCTCAGCTCTCTCGTGACTTGGATGCAGCCACAGGAACCCGTGTATCAAGGGTGACTGTTTCCAAAAGACTTCATGAGAGAGGGTTGTTTGCAAGAAGACCTGCTGATTGCGTCCCGCTCACTTCTACGAACAGGAGAATCCGTTTATCATGGTGCAGAGAGCATAGAGATTGGAGTATGGATCAATGGGATACCGTTCTCTTCACTGATGAGTCCCGGTTCAGCCTAAACACCGATTCTCGCCGTACGCTCATATGGAGAGAACCATTGATCCGCTACCTACCCTCCAATGTCCGCGAAATCGACCATTATGGCGGAGGAGGTTTAATGGTCTGGGCAGGCATCATGTTGGATGGCCGCACATCTCCATGTCTTTGAAAAAGGCACTGTGACTGGTGTGAGGTATAGGGGTGAGGTCTTGGAGCCATATGTTCACCTTTTCAGGGGTGCAGTTGGCCCTGAGTCCATTTTAATGGACGATAACGCGAGGCCACATAGAGATCTTCTGGTCGACGAATTTCTAGAGAGTGAGGATATTCGCCGGATGGATTGGCCAGCCAGATCTCCAGACTTTAACCCTATAGAGCATGTCTGGGACTCTCTGGGGAGGGCAATTGCAACTCGCAACCCCCCTCCGAGAACCATCCAGGGAATGAAAACAGCGTTGCTGAACGAGTGGGACCAATTGCCACAGGAAATGATAAACTGACTTATTTGAAGTATGAAATCACCCTGCAAGACCTGTATATCTGTAAGAGGGGGCCATACCCCCTATTAACCCATCTATTAACCCATTTTTTTGTTTATTCTGCAACCGCTGTTTCATACCTTCCGACTCCAACGAGTGTTACGCACGATCATGCGTGTGTATTACAATTATTGAATGGTTATTTGTTTTGTATTGTATCAATGTATGTACATATCAAATTTCTTTTAAATCGGTACAGTAGTTCTAGAGATAATCGACCAAGTCTGCAAATTCTCTTAATTTCTTACACCAGTGTAAATGCAATGAAATTTGTACAAAAAAAAAAATCTTTTGAAATATTAATTTACTCTCTTCCATTCGTTTCAGATGGGAAACACCAATTCCTTTTTCCAAGTTTTTGAACCTTACATTCATTAACGAAACATTTTTTTCATATTTTCCATAGTTTTAAACAAATATTCAAATTTATTTTTATATTTAACTATAATGCCAATATGCTAGGAGGAAATTGATTGTTTAAATGTTATATTATTACAATGCTTCTGAGAGCATTATAACCGAGTATAAGCTCACACATGTGCACCAAAAGATAAAAAGTTTGAAGAATACTCGATGCATTCGAATGTACAATCCAAAAAGTAGAGTAATTAAAAGTTTAAACAATAATAATAATAATCTCAGCCTTTATCGGACAATAACTTTATCTGAATACGTTTGACTGGTCTCAGTACCTTAAAAATGTATTTACTTGGGAAGCATTGAAAACCAAATTTGAAATTATTGTGAAAATTTCTAGTAGTGAAAATTTTTAATTAGTATTTTATGACCATAAATTTGTGTAGAAATAATTTGCCCCGAAACGTTTCTTCTTAAAGAAAGAAAAAAAAATAATGAAGCTTTAATTTAGGAAAAACTTGTGATGATTACAAGCAGTTGCGATACTCTGAAAGATGTTTACTTGAGAGTGATAATTAAGAAATGAGTTTAAAAACATGCACGTGGTTTTATCTCTTTTCTAAAATGAAAATTATTTAATACCTGATATGAAAGAATAAAAGTCCTACGATTTTCTAACCAAGTTACGCATAAACGCATTCAAAACGTAATAAAAAAATCCGATATTTTCAAATTTTGTGCAGTTGGTTTTAAATACACATCTTCCATCAATCATTTATATTTTCTACCATACATAAAGAATAGAAGGCTGTTTTGAACAAGCAAACTTATGAAAACTTCCCTTTTATAAAATTGTAATTTGATTGTGAAGTAATTGTTTTGAATAACTAGCACTACTTATGAACATAAAGACCGGATGAATAGACAGTTAAACCGTTCTAAGCGTTTGGTGGGTCATCTGACTGTGGTTATATTTGTCATTGTGCCACTGGAGTAGAATTTGAGGCCACCAAAAAAGGCAGATGAAATATCACATAACTTTTCAGCGCCTTGCGTGCCTTTTCAGCAATAGTGTTGTTCATGTCACGGAAATCTGTTGGCACATGGACTCAGAGTGTGATTGGTCTAATATTCATTTCGACTGAATTTCATTGTGTAGAAGACGCATGATAAAATGTGTGTTATTTTTTTTAAATCCAGAACATGTTTTACTTGTATTCGCGAAAAATTATTTTCGTGAGAAAAAGAAACTGATATCTTGAAAACTATCCTCCTTTGACGCCTGGTTTGCACAGAGTATTCCCTATTTTACGATCATTGTTCTCTGTTTCAGTGTTTTGTATTGCAAAACATGCTTAATTTTAAAACATAAAGCGTTTATAGTTTTGAACAATGTCATATAAAGAAACAAAACAAAACAAAAACTTTACTTTCTTCATGAATACATTTTAAAAGTCTTCCATGTGCCGCACTTAACGACTGCAGTCAGTGCAGACCTTATTCTTTCTTCTTTTCTTTTAATTGTAATCGTTGTACCTATTTTCCTATTACATTTTGTACTGCAGAGATGTTTCTGGATTTTACCTAATTCTTATAAATCTCATTTCTTCCTTTCTTGGAGTATTTTACCTTCCCTTCCTGAAAAACCGCATAATAGCCTTGGAATTGCTGTTTTTACAAGTTTGATCAGACAAACCTTTGCATACGTACAGACTGTTGTGATGCATTTATTTTTCCCTCTTTTAACCACATTATTAATTAATATGATCTACGGAAAAAATCCCACCATCCAGCCGTATATTTTTAACACTACTTTGTGATTCAAAATTCAAGAATATTAAGCTAGTAAGACTAGTTAATTAAGAATATTCCAAATAGAATGCGTGAGTTAGTAAATGTACAAAGGCAAAGCTACAAAAAGGCATCCAAAACTTTTTGCAAACATGGTGTATATTCGTCCTATTTTTGAACAAAAAGAAAAAATGCTTCTTTATTTTTTAGTGCAGCGAAGAGAAAGGATGCTTCATGAAGCAAATTTGGCTGTTTAACATTTAATAAAACTTATTTAACAGTGAATTTTTTAAGAAAATTTTAAAATAAAATTTACGAGGAACGATGTTTGAAAAATGATACGTTCTCATATACTTAGGGCAACCTAATAGTAAATGTCTGCAGCTTGGATGATACGTTTGTTCGAGAACCGTATTATCCGAGCTGCAGACATTTATACTTAGAAATGGTCGTTACTATGGCTCGAAAACAACAGAAAGCGCGATTTAACCTGTGCATTTAACCTTTAAGAGTGAAGAATTAAAGGGTAAGCAACAGCATAGCACGGTAGCTTAAATATTAGACAAAAGGCCCAGAGTATCGAAAATGGTGGGTTTGATTCTTGCCCTGCCTGTAAAACAATTTTTTGTTGAGGGCAAAAAAACACAAGAATGAGAATGGTGGGAGAAATTAGGTCGCTACAGTTTTCCCGACCGAGAGCTACAATGGATCGTTAGGAACAAATATGAGAAAAAATCGTGTTCGGAAAGATTAGCATCGTTAAATTAAATAAGCGAGTGCGTTCATATGGATAGACCAACATCTCATGTCGTTATCCTGGAAAAGAGAAAATTCGAGAGTAATGTTTTCAAAAACGAAACATTTCTTGCGTCCTTAGAGGAGCATAACTGCTTAACAGACAGATCGGAAAATCCGGAATTTGGAATCTGGTCTTAACAGACGGTCGTTAAAAACTGACTGTTTATTTTAACACTTAGCTGTACTTTCCCATCTGGAAAACTGGTATTTGGCTGCGTATCTGTTATATATATATATCTGTTTCCTCCTTTGAAGGACTAATAAGACGTATTTAATTTGTCCTTAAAATCACAACAACTCGGTTGAGTGCAATTACACTGTCATTGCTTACCGCACACGACTTGAATAAAAGCACACGTGGAATTAATCACGTTGAAAGTAAACAGATTAATGTAATTCCCTATACTAAATACACTCATAGAAATAAAACAGTGTCATAAAACTAACCATTAACCAGTAAAAAAAATCTCTCAGGTTGGGTAAGGTTTTGCCCAGCTTTGCGAGCGTTAGCGCTTCGCTGTAACCATCGGTCACATAGCAACTAGATTATTATATAAGAATAACAATACGTGCACAAACACACTCGGAAATCGTTTATGATATGTTTACGTTCCAATTTGGTCACATCTACCCACGAAGATATATATCTACAAACCGCTCGCACACTCCGATTTCGAAAATTTCGTTTAATCGAATATTCTGTTTAATCAATGAAGTAAGATGCTTCGTATTATGTTTTCATTTTATTTCTTCCCCACCCAGGGTTTTTATTTGCTCTTTCATTAAAACAAGTTCTGAAAAGGTAATTTTATGTATGAATTTCAGTTTTCTTTTCTTTCGGAAGTTAAAGAAGTTTAGTCACTTAGTTTTGGGCATGTTGCTTTCATAATTAACAAATATGATTTACTAATTCAACACAGCAAATATTTTTTATTCAAATATAAAAATTTTGCTTTGATCGACTTTTTTATTGCTAAATTTTAGATGTCAAAGTTGTTAAAGTAGCAGGCTAAAGTCTAAATAGATATTCTTAAGTTGCAAATAATGCAGCTTATGAATCGTCTATCGCACCAAATTTCTGCACTTGTTTAAAATAATCAAAAGGCCGAAAAAGGATGCATAAGTAATCACTAATTGTGTATACACATAAGATTTTGCTATGGTTTTTATCTTCTCATAAACAATGGTGCAGGAATAGGTTTTCAAAAACAACATTGAGATAGTAGGTTAATGGCACACAAAAATAAAAATAAAAAACCGCCGGATGTAAATACAGAACAAGTTTTAATAACTAGTATATATAATATACAACTGCATAAATTTTTAAATTTATGATTCCTTAAAATAAAACTTTTTTCTGAAATATTTCCTTTTGCGATAGTTTTGAACACATACGTTTCACAATTTGTACATGTGAAGAAGGTTACCGAAAATAAAACTTCCTCATTTCAGAGGAGTAGGTAGCTCAACAGAAAAAGAGTTCCTCTTGTGCTGAGAGAATTATCGAGTCTTCAGCCAGCCCTGGCAGAAAATCGTTATATTTGCTAACGTTGATATTAACCATGGTCATTTTTTCTATAAATATGTAATAAGTGGATTGGGGAGGTAAGGAGAGAGATCAAGACACTGCGAAAAAATATGAACATCCTATGTCATTGGCCTCCCAAAAATGAAGAAATTGTGAGAGAGAAAGATGAGCGAAAATTATGCCTCCTCTCAACACTGCAATTTATCAAAGAAAACGTCGTCTATAGATGATAAGTTAAGGGTTCCTTTTCCTGCCCTTTAGAAAATTGCTCTAAACGTGTCATTAGAAGAAAAGAATTCTACATTTTACAAAGACTCATCTGTTTGTATGTAGAATCAGACGTATGTAAATCGACGCGTTTTACTCAGAAATATCTCAAAAAATTTATTCAATGCACAGTTATAGTGGTCACAGAAGTATCTAATATGGAAAAAAAAATTCTACCCTTCTACTATCCACACAAAAAAGAGAAAAATAAATCTGTGTAATTTTATGATTTTCTGGGCCATTTAACTTTTGCTAAGATAAAAACGCAGCGAAAAATTGAAATTGAAAGATGTCCCTGCTTTTTGTATAATTCCCTAAGCATAAATTGCGATTAGAAGTTGCAAATAATCAATCATTGAAAAATGCATAACGCAATTCGTCTTAATATAAGCAGTCCCCAGTGTAAAAAAGAATAACAAATTAAACATTAAATAGATATAAAAAATCAACTAACATTTTAAATATTTTCTGTGAGGAGACATAAATTTCTGCATATGAAAATTATACAACGAGGAGAAGCTGAATCATTTTAGAGAAAATAATCAATTTTTTGGTTTAAAAATCTATCAATTGAAAAATTTTTAAATTTTGCAAAATTAGAATTTGCTCATTTATAACTTATTTTTAAGAGAATAGGAATTAACAAAGTTAAAATCCTTAGTTATTTACAAACTCAGATTTTCTTAACGTTAAGTTCATTTACTTTTTATTTGACTCTTATAAAATAAAACTATTTTTTGTGTTCTTTTCAATATTACATTAAATTTTTTAAGAAGCTTGTTCTTTTATCATTTACATTAATCACAGACCCACTTTGTCTGCGTCAGGTTAACCTAGAAGCAGATTATGTTCTAAGGCCCTCCGCACACGGGTCGTCTCGTACTCAGCTCGAACTCGAAGCGATTTCTCCCACCACTCAACTTCCTACGTAATTGGATGGAGTTCCACTAACGGGGCTATTGGCAATCGGCTCGAAGTCGAAGCGGTCTCGATTCGTACTCGTCTCGTTTCACTCGAACTGTTTGGAACGGGAAAAATCGAGCGTCACGCGCGGAATTTTCGGTTATCAAAGGAAGTGTTCTACATTGAATTTGTAGAAGAGGAAAAAACACCCGGAGCTTTATGACCACACGCTCCGAGAATATTCTAGAAAAGATTGTACAGAAAAAGCGTGGAATGAAGTTGCACGCGAAGTCAATTTGACAGGTAATGTATTTAATTACAAACTTTATTAATGTTACATGGCTTAGTGGGAAAAATTTATTACACTATAGAACTTCTTTATTAATTACAAAAACTTATTACAATCATTCATTAAATACATTGTGATTAAATACATAAAAATAATAATAATGGAATATAAAACACAGAGCGAAATTCAATATATTTAATTTTTCAAATCAGCAAACATAAAAATTATGTTTTTAGTTTTGATGAAAAAGTGTCATAGCCTGGACTTTGTCGTGGTGATTGCTACCTGAGTCCCACCTTCTCACTCACACCCTTCTCCTCGGAAACCTTCTCCTTTTTATCTTACGGTACCAATATAACATAAGAATGTCCTTCTCATCACTGGATCTGCTCATTTTAAACAAATAAAAACAAGAAGTTTTGTACTTTGCACGTTAAAGACATCCAACCTACTGAGAAACATAGGAACTCGTCATCTCGCTTCGAGTTCGCGACGAAACCACTTCGAGTGCGATTCGACCCGTGTGCGGGTAGACTTTGCTCAGTACATCCAGGATGCACATCTCGCTTCGAGTTCGAGCCGAGTACGAGACGCCCCGTGTGCGGATGGCCTAAATGTAGGTTTGTGATAACTGTACGGGTTGATTATTATATCATCAGTCATAATTACTATTTTGGTTTACCCTCTGTTATTCAAAATATCATTTGTTTTTATTTCAGTGGATACAAAATAAAATTTTCGATGTTTTTCTCTGCATTGATGAGTGTCCTCGTTTACAACTCAAGGGATAGCAATGGAAAACTTAAAAAAAGTTCATTATTTTCTTTATTCACCATTATTCACTTTTTTAAATTTCTTTACCAATAGTAACATGAAACAATTCCACATATATCTCCTTCCTATAATTCCAGTGCTAAAATATTTTTTTATCAATGAGATACGAATATTACTTTTTAGTAGCAGAGTTTTCATTGATTAGTGTAGTAGAGTATTACGAATTCTTAAACTTTGTATTGACCATCTAATTATAATTTTACCTTCTTGAAATGTCAATGTAAAACATTGCACAGCTACTCTGGTATTTACATTAAACAACAAATCATCAAATGAGTCCATTTTTAATATGTAAATTGGAACTACAGTTTCCTGTTCGTCAATATAATAAAATTTAGGGTGAAATGAAAACATTAATTTCTGAATTACTGGACACATATGTTTTTGAAAGAATTTTTTAAAACCAGAGGACATTCCTCGGACACAACAGGAAGCATGTCTGTACTATTCAATGTTAAAAAAAAAACTTTTCCACTTTTATAAGTAAACAACATCATTTAAATAGTGAAAAGTTCAAAATTCTCTTTTTTTAAGAGGAATTAAAAAGTGGATATTTTAGAGGCGAGGAAAGTAACCTTATTCATTTGAGGACAAACGAAAAAAAAGCTTTGAATGTTGCATCATATCCTTTTTAAATCCGTCACGACTGCATTGTTACACACGCATATTATTTCGTCAGTCTCACAAAGAGAACTTTTCAGCTTTTTTTAGACGCAGTTGAGTTCTCTCTTCGAAATTTTTATGGTAATAGAAAAGGGAGCCGCAGGAAAAATCCTTTCGTTTTATTTGATACCGTCCGTGAGATCTTACGTACACCTATGAGTGAATGATTACTTTGACTATTGAACAAGACAATAAAAAATAGAAAATGAAGGACATTAAACTTTGCAAAGATTTCAGGCCTTTTTTCAAATTTGAAATTACGGGATCATTCAATAAAAGAAAAAAACTATAATCTAAAAAAATTTCTCATTTTATATTTTGTAAATAACTTTAACATTTTAATAAAGAAATCAGCGTCATAAAGTGAAACATGTTTTTAAGGTATTCGATAATTTTAAGAAATTTGACTTACGAGATGTCAATGATTTTCATTATACTTTAAGTTTAGTATTTAAATATTTTTGTGCTTATTCATCATTGTTCCTATATTAAAAAGAAAATGCTAATCAGAAAAGTGCAATCATGTTTCTATCAGTTTTGACTGATCCTCATTACAATTAATTTCTGGAACTACATTAAGGTATGTGACATTGGTAATCACAAATATTGCTCCATCTCCATTCGACTCTCTTATCTTTTCATAGACGTGGATAGAATAAGTCGGTTCAAACAAAATGTTGGATTAACTTTTAAGTTCTATAACAAATACCTACACGAATGCTGTTACATTAAGGTATCCGTACACCTTTAAAACGCCATTTTCGCTCAAAATATTGATTTTTTTTGGCAATGGCATTAAAGCGTAATATTTTATCTTTCTAATTCTGTTTAAATTTATAAATATGGTGGATTTTAGTACGAAAATAGTTATTTTTAATTAAATAAATGTGTTACAAAGTTATTTTTAGCTTTCTCTCAAATTAATTTTTTCATCGTTTCTCTTTACGCAAAACTTCCTATAATAAAAAATTACGCTTAAAATGTTGCATACTTTATCTATAAATGTTTCTAAAGGGAATATACTATGCTTATGTTGCTGATTAAAATTAGTTTTTCGTTTACATAGTGTTGGATTGCAAGTGACAATGATTTTTAAGGGATTTTTCTGTACATCAGTACTTTAACTGCTACAGGATCTGAAATAAACATAGAATAATCCTGAAAAAAGTCTCTTCCTTAGAGAAAGTTATTATCTTCATTCTCCAATTTATAAAAAGGTAACATATTTGTTCATTTTTTAGTTATCATGTTTTGCGAAAATATCAAATTTCCATCCATTTTTTTTCCAGTTTTCCTACCTGAAAAAAATATTTTGGTGGACATATACTTTAATGTATTAAATAAACAAAACGAAAGATTCTTAGTGAATCCTTCTGCATGTATAAATT